>CM040246.1:176566549-176624038 GCA_022545495.1 Chrysanthemum lavandulifolium
AAGAAGGCAAAAGGCAAAGGCTAAAGAAAGTTAGAAAGCAGTGGAAGCCCAAAGGAAGAACATTTAGTAAGATAGGTTATCAATGGATACCTGTTGGCCATAAGGTTAATCGAAAATGCCCACTAGAAAATGGATGCTCTTGGTAGACTATTCCTTAAGAAGTGAACATACTTTAAATAGGGCAAACACGGACACTAGTACCGCATCTATTCATAATAACTCCATTGATTCAATTTACGATATGAATGTTTCTATTTCGATGTGGGTGTTCCAATCACATTACTAACCAAATGGAACCCATTCTTGCATGGGGATCCCAATTATCCGATTATCCATTCTTGTCTGTGTTCAACCGCAGATCGTTCAAATCGCTACGTGGTACCGGACTCAGTTGTTCCAAGCATATGATCGAGACCGGTCATGCTCATGAACTTCGTGAGTAAATTCATCGGACGATTAGATTCGGAACCACCATTTGGAGCTATTATGGGTTATGGAGATTATGTGGTTGGTAAAAGTGTGATTTCCGTGGTATATTATGTGGAAGGTCTTGGTCACAACATTTTACATTGGTCAACGTGATTCCGATCTAGAAGTGGCTTTTAGAAAATATACTTGCTTCATTAGAGAACTTGATGGTGTAGAATTATTAAGAGGTACTCGAGATTCTAACCTATACACCATCTCTATCGATGACATGATGAAGTCCTCTCCAATGCGCTTGCTATCAAAGGCTTCTAAAACAAAGTCTTGGTTATGGCATCGCTGTCTCAATCACTTGAACTTGGCACCATAAACAACCTTTCCGAGAAAGGATCTTGTCGAGGCTTACCCAGTTAAAATATGAAAAGATCATCTTTGTTCGACTTGCCGGTTGGGTAAAAGCACGAAATATGCCCACAAACCAAAACCCACAAATTTCAGTGGAAGTTCTTCATACCCTTCATATGGATCTGTGCGGACCGATGAGAGTGCAAACGATAAATGGGAAGAAATACATTCTAGTAGTTGTTGATGACTACTCTCGATTTACTTGGGTAAAGTTTTGAGGACAAAGGATGAAACTCCGAGATGTCATCATCAAACTAATCAAACTTGAGTTCGACTCAACAATACAATGTAATTGTTCGAGCAGACAATGGCACGAGTTTGTCAACAAAGACTTAATTGCTTTTATGAAAGTGTTGGAATCGGTCATCAAAGAAGTGTTCCACGAACTCCTCAACGAGCGGTGTAGTTGAAAGACGAAATCGAACTCTTGTAGAAGCCGCAAGAACAATGCTTATTTATTCAAGGTTCCAATGTTTCTATGGGTCAAGCCATTGCCACCGCATGCTACACCAAAACCGTTCCCTTATACACACCTCTCATAGAAAAACTCCATATGAACTTGTTCATAAACGAAAACCTGATCTCTCCTACCTTCGTGTGTTTGGAGCTTTGTGCTATCCAACAAATGACAGTCAAGATTTAGGTAAATTAAGAGCAAAATTAGATATTGGAGTTTTTGTTGGTTATGCACCAAACAAGAAGGGTTACCGAATCTAGAACAAGAGAACCCGTAATATCATAGAAACAATTCACGTTACGTTCGATGGTGACCGGTCAAATGGCTCTGGACAATCCGAGCTCGGACCCGCACTTCAAAAGCAGTCTCATTGGTTCATCCTTGTACCAAACCTCTCTCCAAAGACTCCATATGTACCTCCATCCGAAGATGATTTAAAGATATTGTTTGATCCTATGTTTGATGAACACTATGAGCCAAGTGCTAATGATGTGTCATCTCCTTCAATGAGGCTGCTCATATCCCCGTGAATGAAGTCAACCCTTGGTTTCAATATCATTAAGTCGAAGAAGCTGCCGATCACTCGACCTCATCAACAAATCATAAATCTTGAATGTACATCATGGAACTGCTTTCGCATCAATGATGAAGTTAATCCTTTGCTACTCCTCAAGATAATCCATTTGAAAACATATTTGCTCCTAAATCATCATCGAACCATCTTCTTCAAGAGACATCGACTCGCTACCTCATCCCTCAACAAGCGCCACATGAACACCTCGAGAAAATGGACTCACGATCATCCATTAGACAACATCATTGTAAATCCTCTCATCCAGTATCCACACGGAAACAACTTGCAATTGATGCCTTATGGTGCCTCTTCAACTCCGTACTCTCTAAGATCGAACAAAAGATGTTAAACCGCCATGAATGAAGACAATGGTTCAATGCCATGCAAGAAGAAATTCGTGAGTTTGATCGACTTGATGTATGGGAATTAGTACCGCTCCAGATTGTGCTATGATCATTGCTCTAAAATGGATCTTCAAAGTGAAACTTGATGAGCATGGTGATGTCTTAAAGAACAAGGCTCGATTGGTTGCTAAAGGATACCGCCAAGAGGAGGGTATTGACTTTGAAGAATCATTTGCTCCCGCTGCTCGTGACGAGGCAATCGTAATCTTTTGGCTAATCTTGCTAGTAAGAACATGGTAGTCTATCGATGGATGCAAAGACGACATGTAATACCTGGAATTTCTAAAGTTTACAAAAAGACCAAAATACCCCTACAATCAAAAAGTATGAATAACTAATTTAAAGAATACCAAATGAGCTATGTAAATTCAGAAAATTTATAAGAAATACCACATATGATCCAAATAAATTTTAATTACTTTGAAAAGCTAATCTTATAGTTATGATTTTATAAAATCAGTTTTTGTATTTTATAAATATGGCTGAATATAATTATTAACTTTTATAAGAGAATAAAACTAATAAAAGTCCAATATAATTTATATTATTTAGAGTCCATTTATCTTAAGTCCAATACATTATAAAGCCCACAAGAAAAATAGTAAAGCCTATATAAATACATTATTCGGTTCACATAAATCCCTAATTGTCGATTTAACCCAAACCGACTTCAAAACCCTAAACAAATCGACTTCCAGTTTCAGAGCTTGAGACCAATTTTCTTGGACAACTTTGAAGGTAAAGAAGGTGGGAAAAATAGTGTTCGAGTTCCTAAGTTGTCGCTTTTAAGCGTGGTGAGTTTTTGGTGAATTAGGGTTTCGACAGTGAGGTTTTGTGCTTCTTTTGTTCTAGCGATCCAAGCTCATTAAGGGTAAGTTCCTAATGTTGATTTCAGTCCTATAAGTCATATGGAACACATAAAATTAGCCATGCATGTTTAATATGTCGTATGGAATTATTTGGAATCTAAAACCCTAAAAGCGTATACAAATAACGAATGGGCGTATAATATTTTTAGAGATCACGAATTGATTTTTCCGAAGCTATTATATGTTATAAGACCTGAATAAAATACGTATTTAGGAATTCAAGCTTGTATGAATTGTTTTGAGTTTTATGGTTCGATTAAACATGGAAAAGGAAGGTTTTAAAAGGACCGATTAGGGTTTTGCATGAACTAGGGTTTCTTGTAATCATTAATGGTAATTAATGAAGTAATGATGATGAGCTAATGATGGGTTAAACCTAGGTTTAGGGTTTGTACTTAAATTATACTTATTCGGTTTTAAACAAAAGTTTTGGGTTGGTTTTGTAAATTATGAAACTTAAAGGTTATTTTTGTAAACAGTAAAATACTTGTACTAAACGTATAAAAATAAGTGTGGGGTTAAACATGTAATTTTGGATATTTAAAGGGCCATACTAATTGTATTTAATTTATTAGGTGCGTTTGTAAATTCTAAAACCTTTGGGTTAAAAGTGTAAAATCGATAAAGTAAGGTTAGATTGTGAAATTTAAGATGTCAAGGGTGTAGTTTGTAATTCGAGCAATTATGGGTTCTACAAGTGTAAGTTGATTTTGTAGAGACACGCATGAGTTTAAGTTAATTTCGGTTTGTTATCATTTACGTTCTAGGTTAAATTGGGAAATCATTAAAAGAAGTAATATGTGAATTTAATGCGATTTAGTAGTATTTAAAGAGTATGGGAAACCCTAGAACCTAAATAAGAAGTTGGTGAATTAATGAGGAATACTCTAAAATGTTGTAATTTCGTTTGTCACTAAAATGAGAATATTCTGACAACTTTAAAAGTATTAATACGATAAATCCGTTATAACATTGAAGATGCTAATAAATATTAAATAAATCATAATCCGTGTAGATTCGTTGGAGGAGACGCGACGTTACATCTTCGTATTCGTTCATTCGTTACTTTTCTCTCAATTGCTTTAAGGTACGGATATTCTGTCTTACCTTAAGACACTTATGTTATCATACATACATTCTGACCTTCTTACTAAAGGTTCCTTCTGATGTTCTTTCGTTAGTCTTTCCATTTTACTTATTAGGGTTTCCAATGCCATTGCTATGAACCCTTTCCTGATTGTGTGATTTGTTGCTATCTGAACTTATGTTTTATGGAACTATGAGATACCTGACTTAACTGTATGTTAGAAAGACTTTGATATGTGTAATTGATGAACCTTATTATGTCTGAGTATGAACCTTATGATATGAGTTAGTGATATGTTGTCTGCTGAACCATGTGTTTGAATGAGACTTACGTTATGATTGAACTTTTGTCTGACCTAAGTTAGTTTGACACCCGAGCCAATTATTAACTAGTCATGGGGGTTCCATGTCCGTGTCAGTGATGCACCTCTGACATGACTCTAGGGCAGTAGAGTGAAGTTCTGCCACGTCCCTTATCTGTTATTTGTTATGAGCTCAGTTGGTATTATATTACCTATATATGTCTGTTGGGGCGTATGGATGCATCCTAGATCTGATCTGTTATCCGATATGATTTGTCTGGTGAATGATGTCGTGTGCAATACGCGTCTTCACAAAATTCTGGGAGCTAGCTACTCCAAATTATTTTCTGAGATTATTTCTGTATAAGTAGTTATTTCTGATATGATAAGTTCTGGGCTCGAGGTAGTTAACTAAATCTTTATTTGTTATTTCTATGTTAAGTATTCTGATTATGATTCGGTATGTTCAAGTGTTAATAATTATGTGCTCGGCTTATTATATGCTATTATATGTGGTTATGCTTTTGCATGTTTATGTGACTATCGTCTACTATGCTAGGTTATGATTAATATGTTTAAATATGATTCGCATGCTGTCATCTGATATTATGTTAGTTTATCGTTATGTGGATTCGTTGATCTGTGAGATGAATGTGCTAGTATGAAAGTGAGTATTCTATAAGTTTAGTATGTATAATTTGTTCAGTTAATTTTGTGAACTTTGCTTATACGTTAGTGTTTTATCCGCCTATGTGACCGCCATGCTTAAACTCTCACGATGTTAGGATTTGATCCGAGAACCGGTTTAGCTTATGATATCTGTTTTGATAATTGCTAATGGTTATGCTATGTTTTGTTTGGTCTTTTAATTATAGTTTGTCTACTCGTGTTTCTATTTATTTGTGAGATCGCCATGATTTTTCTATTTCATTCGTTGTATTGAATTAAGTGTGTTAAGTGAAGGTAAATTAATTTGTTGAATGCCATGTTTATTTGTTGGTAATCGTTTGGTTAGTCATTAGACTTTTCGTTTGGCTTATATGTAAATTGTTGTTCGTGATATGTTGAATGTTTGGTTGTTCGATGTGTTTGTGTTCGTGTCATTAATGTGCTATGAGATGTTTAACTTGTTATGTGGTTGTTTGATTTCGCATTTTGAGTTCCGAGTCCTAAAAGATCTCTTATCATCATTTTATTTTGATTTCGTCATTTGTATATTTTGTTTTGTTTAGCTTTTGTTTCGTTATATCTGCTCACTGGCTTTGTAAGCTCACCAAGCACTTTTCTTTTTCTGCGTGTATTAAGCGCTCAAGATAAGCTTATGGGATAGCCGATCCGGGTTGAGAGTAGGCGAGAGCGAGATTCGATTATAGAGATCTTAGATTTATTTTGAAGTTTAGTTATTTATGTTTTCTCTTGAATATTTTTGTAAGGTTTTCGCTTTTGTTTAGTTATTAAAGTTCGATATGAAACCGTATTGTGATATCTTTACCCTTGTCGGGTTGGGTGTTACAATTATGGTATCGAGCTGTAGGTTTTAGGACCCTTAGAGCTTAGGCTATGACCTGTGAGGATTGGGTAGATTTAGGATTTCCCTTCTGCATACTTTCTTTGCGTACCCTATCGTATTAAGTTTTGCTGATAGTTGGTATTTCTTTTAGATGGTTATTCCCCGTCGCCCTAGTTCATCTGATAGGAGTAATCAAGGACCGGCTAGGCAACATAAGGAAAAGATGAAGTGGGCCGTTATCATTGCTAAGGGCTGCACGAGGTATGGTAAAGTGAAGCGGACTAATAAGAGGATAAGAGTTCCGCCCATATGTGGCCATGCACCATCGAGGAGAAGTCGACCTTGAGGACCATTGACGGAGAGGTGGTGGAAGAATATGAAACTAAGGTGGTTGACAACGAAGGTTTTACTACTAGATATCCTCGTAGGTGTCCCAAGTTCGTTGAGGATGAAGGAGTAGGATGAATGAGAGTCGCGATCTGTATGCCTTTGTGGATCGTGTGCCGGAGGAGGAAGAGAGGAAGCGTAAAGGTGGCTTTGCTAGTCGCTTACTACCACAGCATGAAGGAAACAAGAACGGATGGATAAGCGAGGAAGACGAGGAAGACGAAGAGGAAGAGGAAGAAGAGGAATACGAGGTGGATTCGGATTTGGAGTCTACGGCTACTAGTAGGTTCAATCCAACACAAGAATAGGAATTTCGTTTCTGATTAGTTACCCTCTTTATGAGAATTTTCTGACAGTTGATTTTGAGTTAGGGTCTTTGTTTTTCATTTTGACGTTTGAATCTCGGATTATTAAGTTTCATTTTGGGAATTCATCTTATGTCGACTTTGCAAATTTTGTTTGATGAATGGAAATAAAACAAAATTTTGAAAGAATAATTCTCGTCTATTGTTGTTTCTTTCTAATAGATTCGCTAAGTTTCGTTAGTTCTCATAAGTTTAAATCACTATTCGTTTTCTTAGTAATGTTGTTTGATTACCGCTTGATGTAGTATGGCCATCATGATGGTATACTCATGTGTATCTGGTTTGTTATAGTATGTTACTTGCTATCTGTGTATTATCTGTATGTGATATGTTTTGTTCTGATATTAGTTATGTGTTTTGTCATGACCCGAGACCGAATATAATGACAATAAGAACTTGTTATGTGATGCAAGTATTATGACGCCTGATCAACGTAATAATACCGAGATCATATAATCTGAACTTATTGAAGGTATACGACGTCTGGGAAATGCCTGTGATTGATGTGTGTAGGGACTTTGACTTGTACCTGTTATTTGGTGCTTCTCATGTTCGTTTGAATTCCGTACCTATTTGTGAGATTTCGTCGATATCTCATTTCGTATAAGTTTTGTACGTTTGTAATCCGAGGTTGTTATGATCATGACGCACCTATAGATTGCTATGACCACCTTAAGCTTATATGTCTCCACATTTGCGACTATTAAGGCCGATAGGATTTATTCCGTCTATGCATATGATGTCCTCATCATTAGATATCTGAATAAGTCGAATTTGTAGTTTGATTTTTCTGCGCCTCATCCATTCTCCGCCATTACTTGATAAGTATATAATTATCTATTATAAGTATTTGACTATTGATTTAATTTCGAATAAGTTTGAGATTTAATATTCGATAAGAAATCCATTTATTAGAGATAAGATTAACGTTCGATATATTTCTAGAAATTCAAATCCGATTAGTTTTCATTGCTCGTTCGTCTTGTCCAATTTCGAGGACGAAATTTTCTTTTAGAGGGGAAGAATTGTAATACCTGGAATTTCTAAAGTTTACAAAAAGACCAAAATACCCCTACAATCAAAAAGTATGAATAACTAATTTAAAGAATACCAAATGAGCTATGTAAATTCGGAAAATTTATAAGAAATACCACATATGATCCAAATAAATTTTAATTACTTTGAAAAGCTAATCTTATAGTTATGATTTTATAAAATCGCTTTTGTATTTTATAAATATGGTCGAATATAATTATTAACTTTTATAAGAGAATAAAACTAATAAAAGTCCAATATAATTTATATTATTTAGAGTCCATTTATCTTAAGTCCAATACATTATAAAGCCCACAAGAAAAATAGTAAAGCCTATATAAATACATTATTCGGTTCACATAAATCCCTAATTGTCGATTTAACCCAAACCGACTTCAAAACCCTAAACAAATCGACTTCCAGTTTCCAGAGCTTGAGACCAATTTTCTTGGACAACTTTGAAGGTAAAGAAGGTGGGAAAAATAGTGTTCGAGTTCCTAAGTTGCTGTTTTAAGCGTGGTGAGTTTTTGGGTGAATTAGGGTTTCGACAAGTGAGGTTTTGTGCTTCTTTTGTTCTAGCGATCCAAGCTCATTAAGGGTAAGTTCCTAATGTTGATTTCAGTCCTATAAGTCATATGGAACACATAAAAATTAGCCATGCATGTTTAATATGTCGTATGGAATTATTTGGAATCTAAAACCCTAAAAAGCGTATACAAATAACGAATGGGCGTATAATATTTTTAGAGATCACGAATTGATTTTTCCAGAAGCTATTATATGTTATAAGACCTGAATAAAATACGTATTTAGGAATTCAAAGCTTGTATGAATTGTTTTGAGTTTTATGGTTCGATTAAACATGGAAAAAGGAAGGTTTTTAAAAAAGGACCGATTAGGGTTTTGCATGAACTAGGGTTTCTTGTAATCATTAAAGGTAATTAATGAAGTAATAATGATGAGCTAATGATGGGTTAAACCTAGGTTTAGGGTTTGTACTTAAATTATACTTATTCGGTTTTAAACAAAAGTTTTGGGTTGGTTTTGTAAATTATGAAACTTAAAGGTTATTTTTGTAAACAGTAAAATACTTGTACTAAACGTATAAAAATAAGTGTGGGGGTTAAACATGTAATTTTGGATATTTAAAGGGCCATACGAATTGTATTTAATTTATTAGGGTACGTTTTGTAAATTCTAAAACCTTTGGGTTAAAAGTGTAAAATCGATAAAGTAAGGTTAGATTGTGAAATTTAAGATGTCAAGGGTGTAGTTTGTAATTCTGAGCAATTATGGGTTCTACAAGTGTAAGTTGATTTTGTAGAGACACGCATGAGTTTAAGTTAATTTCGGTTTGTTATCATTTACGTTCTAGGTTAAATTGGGAAATCATTAAAAGAAGTAATATGTGAATTTAATGCGTATTTAGTAGTATTTAAAGAGTATGGGAAACCCTAGAACCTAAATAAGAAGTTGGTGAATTAATGAGGAATACTCTAAAATGTTGTAATTTCGTCATCACTAAAATGAGAATATTCGACAACTTTAAAAGTATTAATACGATAAATCCGTTATAACATTGAAGATGCTAATAAATATTAAATAAATCATAATCCGTGTAGATTCGTTGGAGGAGACGCGACGTTACATCTTCGTGTTCGTTCATTCGTTACTTTTCTCTCAATTGCTTTAAGGTACGGATATTCTGTCTTACCTTAAGACACTTATGTTATCATACATACATTCTGACCTTCTTACTAAAGGTTCCTTCTGATGTTCTTTCGTTAGTCTTTCCATTTTACTTATTAGGGTTTCCAATGCCATTGCTATGAACCCTTTCCTGATTGTGTGATTTGTTGCTATCTGAACTTATGTTTTATGGAACTATGAGATACCTGACTTAACTGTATGTTAGAAAGACTTTGATATGTTTAATTGATGAACCTTATTATGTCTGAGTATGAACCTTATGATATGCGTTAGTGATATGTTGTCTGCTGAACCATGTGTTTGAATGAGACTTACGTTATGATTGAAATTTTATCGACCTAAGTTAGTTTGACACCGAGCCAATTATTAACTAGTCATGGGGTTCCATGTCCGTGTCGATGATGCACCTCGACACGACTCTAGGGCGATAGAGTGAAGTTCGCCACGTCCCTTATCTCGTTATTTGTTATGAGCTCGGTTGGTATTATATTACCTATATATGTCTGCATGGGCGTATGGATGCATCCTAGATCCGATCGTTTCCGATATGATTTGTTCGGTGAATGATGTCGTGTGTAATACGCGCGTCTTCACAAAATTCAGGAGCTAGCTACTCCAAATTATTTTTCGAGATTATTTCGTATAAGTAGTTATTTCGATATGATAAGTTCGGGCTCGAGGTAGTTAACTAAATCTTTATTTGTTATTTCTATGTTAAGTATTCTGATTATGATTCGGTATGTTCAAGTGTTTATAATTATGTGCTCGGCTTATTATATGCTATTATATGTGGTTATGCTTTTGCATGTTTATGTGACTATCGTCTACTATGCTAGGTTATGATTAATATGTTTAAATATGATTCACATGTTGTCATCCGATATTATGTTAGTTTATCGTTATGTGGATTCGTTGATCCGTGAGATGAATGTGCTAGTATGAAAGTGAGTATTCTATAAGTTTAGTATGTATAATTTGTTCGATTAATTTTGTGAACTTTGCTTATACGTTAGTGTTTTATCCGCCTATGTGACCGCCATGCTTAAACTCTGCTGATGTTAGGATTTGATCTGAGAACTGGTTTAGCTTATGATATCTGTTTTGATAATTGCTAATGGTTATGCTATGTTTTGTTTGGTCTTTTTAATTATAGTTTGTATACTATGTTTCTATTTATTTGTGAGGCGCCATGATTTGATCGCTATTTCATTGCTTCTTTGTATTGAATTAAGTGTGTTAAGTGAAGGTAAATTAATTTGTTGAATGCCATGTTTATTTGTTGGTAACTGTTTGGTTAGTCATTAGACTTTTCGTTTGGCTTATATGTAAATTGTTGTTCGTGATATGTTGAATGTTTGGTTGTTCTGATGTGTTTGTGTTCGTGTCATTAATGTGCTATGAGATGTTTAACTTGTTATGTGGTTGTTTGGATTTCTGCATGTTTGAGTTCCGCAGAGTCCTAAAAGATCTCTTATCATCATTTTATTTTGATTTCGTCATTTGTATATTTTGTTTTGTTTAGCTTTTGTTTCGTTATATCTGTTCACTGGGCTTTGTAAGCTCAGCCGCACTTTTCTTTTCCTGCGGCAGGTATTAAGCGTTCAAGATAAGCTTATGGGATAGCTGATCTGGGTTGAGAGTAGAGGCGAGAGCGAGATTCGATTATAGAGATCTTAGATTTATTTTGAAGTTTAGTTATTTATGTTTTCTCTTGAATATTTTTGTAAGGTTTTCGCTTTTGTTTAGTTATTAAAGTTCTGATATGAAACCGTATTGTGATATCTTTACCCTTGTCGGGTTGGGGCGTTACACGACATTTCTGAACGGAGATCTTAAAGAAGTCGTCTACGTCAGCCAACCTGAAGGCTTTGTGAATCCAGAGCATCCTACTCACGTCTATCGTTTGAAGAAGGCTCTTTACGGTTTAAAGCAAGCTCCAAGGGCATGGTATGATACGCTATCAAAGTTTCTTCTATCTACCGGATTCAACAAAGGTGCGATTGATCCAACATTGTTCACCGAAGTTAGTCAAACATTTAATTCATGTTCAAATTTATGTTGATGATATCATCTTTGCCTCGACTGACCCCAATGAGTGTGACCGTTTTTCAAATGAAATGGGTTCTAAATTTCAAATGTCAATGATGGGACAAATGTCATTTTTCTTGGGATTACAAATTTCACAAAGTCCCGGAGGCATTTTCATAAATCAATCTAAATATGCAAATGAGATTTTAAAGAAATTTGGATTCGATTCTAGTGACCTAGTTGACACTCCCATGATCGAACGTACCAAACTAGATGAGGACCACTCAGGGATCATGGTAGACCAAACGAAATATCGTAGTATGATTGGATCCTCAAGTACCTCACAACTAGTAGACCGGACATCTTGTTCATTGTTTGCATGTGTGCTAGATACCGTGCTAAGCCTACTAAAAGCACCTTGAAGCGGTTAAACGGGTCTTCGGTATCTCAAGGAACCATCAATATGGGACTTTGGTACCGAAGGACACCGGTATGTCACTAGCGACCTATGCGATCTTGATCATGCGGGATGTCGGGATATTCGTCAAGCACGTGCGGAGGTGCTCGGTTTTGGGTGATAAGCTTGTGAGTGGTCTTCAAAGAAGCAAATGAGTACTTCTATTTCTCTACAGAGGTGAATACATAGCCATGTCATCTTGTTGTGCTCAAATCCTATGGATGAGATCCCAATTATCGACTATGGCTTTGAATTCAACAAAATCCTCTGTCATTGTGATAATAAAGTGCTATTAATCTCTCATGCAACAATGTACAACACTCAAGAGCAAAGCACATCGACATTCGACATCATTTCATCGGGAGCAAGTTGAAAGCGGTGTGGTGGAACTTTACTTTGTGAGGATGAATACCGTTAGCGACATCTTCACCAAAGCTCTTCCTAGAGAACGTTTGAGTTTATTCTTCCACGACCGGGTCTTAAGAGCCTACAACCGAAACTCTCAAACGTCTTCAAGAGGAAGAAGAGGAGTAAAAGGTTTCCTTCATCTATCCCTTGTAAATATTTTTTCTAAAAACAAAATACAAAATTATAAAAACTTAAAAAATCAAATAGAAAAATATAAAACTTTCAAAATCCATAAAAATTTGAAAAATTCGAAAAATCTTCAAAAAATATTGTCATTTTGTCATGTTTCTCTCGATTCGATAATATCTACGGTCTTGAAGTTGTCATTCAAAGAATGACACGGGACTTTAGATGTTGTTCGAATTTAAAAAAAAAATAATAATAAAAAAATAAAAAATAAAAAATCTTGGGAGAAAGAGAAAAAATGGTTTATTGTCATTTCAGGCAGTAACCCGTTTTTCAAAGATAGAACAAAGCCATACTTTATCTTGGTTTTTCAAATTTCTTGCTCTGATTCTTTAAACTAATCCTTACTATCTTATGAAAACTAGTTGTTTTGAAAAATAATTCGGACTCTATTTTTGATAATCCTCTGGACTTAAAAGGTTTGTCAAAATATCTATCAACTTATGTCATTGATTGAGGGGGAAAATGATTTCAATTAAATCAAAAAGTTATTTGTCATACAATTGTTTTCAAAACATAATCATGCATGTTTATTCAATGGAGTTTAAAGTCTTAAAATCCGATCCTTATCAGATAAAACGCTTTCATAATCAAGTCACAATTCTCCTTAAAAGCTTTCAAAATCAATTTAAATCTACAGAGATCACAAATCTCAAATGATTTGATAATTGTGATCGGGGGAGAATTTGTGATTTAAATTGGATTTAAACTGATAATTCGGTAAATGGTTTTATAAGGATGTACAAGCTCTCCTTCCCACACGTGCCAAACGATTTCAAAATTTCGATGCATATGTTGAGGGGGAGCATCTATCTTAAACCACAAAGATCTGAAACGTGATCAATTTATATCAATGTGCAGGTTCCCTCTTGTATGTGCAAAACTCTTTCAAACCTCAAGGCACATATTGAGGGGGAGCAAGTTTATGAAAACCTCATCCTTCCCTTATATGCTTTATCTACTTGTTTTGATCAGGGAAGTGATGTTGATATCTTTTAGAAAATGGTAATCAAAGAAGTCAATTCTTTCTCTTGCCTCCGTGTGCAAAACAATTTCAAACACTTGATGCACATGTTGAGGGGGAGCTCTTGTTCTAAAAATATCAAAACAATTCAGGTACAAAATGCTTTGATAATATATCACAAGTATCTGGATTGATTTTCAAATGGTTTTCAATTGGTTCCAATGGCAGATGAACAATACCAAATAGACCGACCAAATTTACTTTATGTACGTTGATATAAGGATGATAAGGTTAGGTATGTGTTCCCATGATCCGCCGAACGGAGGGATCTACCGAGGACAATCCACTAGATAGTGTAGAGTCCTTAGGTATATTGGAAAAAGGAGAAAATGAGATATGGGAAGTGTGCGGATCGAGACCGAACTAGTCTTGGAATAAACCCAACAAGGTTCTAGTTTTGAAGTCTCGGTAATCAAGAAGGTTGAAGAATGAAAAGAATTGAATGAGAAAGGGTGAAAACAAATAGCCCTCCAATTATTCAACCTTAGGCGTAAACCGGGTTCAATTCATTTGCTACTGGTGGTTACCAAGGTAACATCGGTATTGAAGACAAGACGTCATGGACCCAGTGACGCACTGCACTTCAACTTCCCAAACCACTCAAGTTCCTCTTAAAAGGACTTGTTTCATTCTCACGGGGAACCGACATTATCTATCGACTTTCTCTTAGAGTTTGTTGGTATTGAAGAAGGAGACCCTCTCCCTAGTCTCCGATATAGGATCCAAATATGCACAAATTGAGTCTAGAGCCACAAGATCATCAATAAATCTCATTAGGACACTTTCAATGAAGACTCTCTGTCTCACACAATGTGGAAAGAGAGATTATATCTTGAGTCCTACGCATTATCCTTGTGGTATTGCGGAACATCCGAGTGATATGTAAACATATTCACAATGAAGATGGAAAGCCTTCGAGCCAACATCAAACAAACTCACGGTAGGTGGCATGTGAGATCTATTCAATAGATCAACCATGTGACAAGCGAACATAAACAATGGGCGATTCAATCTTTTGAATCAATCACGGTTCGAGTTATGGATTGACGGATACCTTTGAAAAACCGGTCGTTGTGCTTAAAAACTCTTTTCTTTAGCACATCGACCGTACTAATATTTCAAATCAAAGGTGTTTTATGATTGATAATTGATTTTCATTAAAACCTTCGTTGTATTGCAAAAACAATTTCTATTGCGCAATACACGATTGTTTTTCAAATCTCTTTCATCAATCGGTGAATCTCTATTCATTTGGTTCACTCACTCCGTGTTGTCTTCTTTGAAACGTTCGGTTTGAGAACAACTAGAGCATTGCGAAACCACATCAAGGAAATTCTTGAATTATACCGATCACACGCAATACTTGTATCGATCAGCGGGAACCGTGGGCGTGTACCTCGATTCAACGAAAGTGATCAAAGACACTTTCGTGTGATTTATTGCTAAGCTGTTGTATGCGTGTCGCCCTACGTTTGCGGTGATCGAATGAAGCGGTCAATCCATAGCCGCATGCTCACTTAACACATTCATCTCAAAAGAAATCATGATTAGTGCATCAATGACTCGATATTTTCACTCCATGCTTCGCTCTGCCGCCAATATCATGAATCAACGAAAGCTTTCGCTACTCGATGAGAATATTTCATGATCCGAATGTGAGCATGTCGGTCCGTTTGTCACAACATCACATAATACCAACACCACAATGGATGTCTCGAGATTTTTGTTGGTGATGATCTCAAAGTCGGCTCAAAATTATTATCACGTGGATCGATAAAGACCTCCACTGGATTAACCAAACATGCAATAAGAAGAATCAATGACTACGAGCTTGAGCAAAGTACTACATCAAGAATGCAAGAACAATCCTTTAATATAATATCTGTTTGTATTCAATGTATGTTTATTGTGTGTTTGAGGTGACCTCCTTGGGGAGATTGTTAGGATTTAGTAAATCCGGTTATTAAAGAGTCGGTCACCTCAAGTATATGTAATCGTTAGAAAACTCGTAGTCGTATAGTTAAGTAGTATTTAGTTTAAGTAACACCGTGGAGGACGGACGGGTCTTTACCCATTGTATGCACGATCCACGACCGATAGGTGGCAATTTATGTAATGACTATAAATACTCTCTACCTCCCAAGGTAGAGAGTTGGAGCTCATAATAAGATTTTTCTTTCTCTCACTAAAGTTCCCTAAAACTCTAACTTTCTCTCTCTAGAATCATATTGTACGCCTATTTGATCTTATGATTTAGTGTGTTTATGAAATCCAATATGTTACAACCTCGTATACTACAAGGATCAAGAAGGCTTACCTTTTTGTGATTTGATAGAGAGTAGAAGCTGCAGTTATGTTTTTTTTTAAAGGAAATGAAGTTGTGGTTGCGTATGAAATATGGGGAGTGAGATTAGGTACATACCAGGTTTTTATTTAAATTTGGGCTGTTATTGCTTATTATTAGCATCATGGTTGTAAATATCGCTCGGCGGTACCGTGGCGGTCGACCCCCGCCAAGCGCCATATCGGTCTTGGCGGTGATATATCATTGATATATCGGAGACCATAAATTATAAAGGTATTTATTTTAAAAAAAAATATATTAGCAATATCCTAACAAAATAAGTCAATAACCACAAAAAACTAAAAAGCTTAACATCCTTGAAAAATAAAAGCCATAAGTCCATAATTATTTATCAAAAAAATATATATATATATATATATATATATATATATATATATATATATATATATATATATATATATATAATAAAAACCCGAGTTTGACCAATTTTGACCAAACCGGTTTTTTTTACCGATAAGTGAAAAATCGTATCGGTTGACCGCCGATAAGCGATATATCACTGATATATCGGCCGCCAAAACCGATATTTACAACATTGATTAGCATTGGACCGAAATTTAGCATAGTTGTGGTTGGGTTGTTAATTTGTTTTTGTTGTTGCGTATACTATGAAAAGTTATCACAAACAAATGTTTATCTTTATCCTTTAAGAATTGAACAATATTTTTTGATGCTCAAATAACAACGTTGGTGCACTATACGTAATGTATGAACAATGTCATGATAGTTACATATGGACAAGCTTCTTTTTTTACGACGAACAAGATAAAATAACTACCTTTTAGCACTAAAAATGAACCATGCAATATAATAATATGTGCTTTTTACGAGTACATGTTAGTTGTCTAAAATACAAAAGTTTAATTAATAAACATGTGCTTTTTGCATGAAGAAGTATTGGTTGTCTAAAAATCAAGCCTACACTAAGATATTAATATGTGCTTTTTGCATGAGAAAGTATTGGCTGTCTAAAATACCGATTATACTATAAACCCATTATCCTAAACTTACACTACAAAGATAACAAAAAAAGTAAACAAACACAACAACAAAAAATAACTATAAACTCAACAAAATGGTTACATCTAACTAAACATTAACAACATTTTTTCAACAATCAACAAAATTCTCATGCGACAGCCCAAGTTATAGATTGTTGTATATTTGAGCCTCACCATGATACTTAGAACTCAACAATTTACGTAAACATTACACAATAAACAATTAGATAAATATGTGTGCATTGCACGAGTTCGTAATGCCTCGTTATTAATATTTATAACATGATAAAAGTACGTAATAAATTTTTATTAATCGAAAAAATAAAGTGCAAATGTTTTTAGCTTGGTTTGATACCCACGTAGAGAGAGAGGCATGGGCTAGCGGATCAAGTTGATTGACTTGGTCACCAAGTTCCCAAAATAATACAGTAAATAAATAAAAGAACAAAAACACTTATTTATACTATATTTAAACCCTATTTCCATTCACACAAACTCAATATATCGAAATTTGCTTTCATTCTTCATCGAAATCAAAGGTCTCTTATCTATTTTCAAACCTTTAATTTGCGCTATTTGATTATTGATATGTTTTCTGCTTTGGATAATATTGAATTTTGTATCTGTATATTTTTTACGAATAGAAATATGACTAATTATAGGGACTTTATTAATTTGATTATGTGATTCTTCAAGTTGAAATTATTATTTAGAAATGAACACACATCCAAACACCCCCCTTAACATATTTGTATGCTGTTAAAAAAAATTGTTTCATTTTTAATAATCATTAAGGGGGTGTTTGTTTTGCCTTTTTAAGCTTATTTTATTGTTTAGATAGGCTTAAGGTGTTAAGGTGTGTTTGTTTAAGCCTATTTTTGGACTTATGAGCTTATATCATTTCTGCTTATGTTTTGTACGCCTAATTCTTTCCGCTTATTTCGTAACATATGGGTTTGTATAAGGTTATATAATAATAAGCTAATATAATCCCACAAGCTTATAAAACATAAGCCGAAATCAGCTTATAAGCCCGAAAATAAGCCTGGGCTTGAAGGGGGTTTCAAAAGTTCCTTTTTGGTGGCTTATGGCTTATCTAAGTTTACAAGGCTTATATTTCGTCATAAGCCATAAGCCACTTATTAAACATAAGCTTAAGCCCAGATGATTATCATATTGTTTACAAGATAAGCATATTGTTTACTGATTCTCTAATATTTATGTGTGTGTTTTAATTGCGTGACAGGTTCCTTGCTACTGTAACCGTTTTCAGTTCATTTAATTTCTCATTCACCATGGCGACAAGTAAGTAAAATTTGTCTTACTTTTTCACTTATGTGAACGATATTTAGTTATAGCTTTCGCTATTCGTACATTGTGTATTTAACATATCTATGCATATTAATACGGGTTTAAAGACTCGCTTTTTGTCTAGCAAAACACACCTTTTACCTTTGAAAATGGTGATTTCGAAGGTACCAAATTTACACACAAGACAATTTGAACTAGACTAGTGTACTCTTATAAGATTTTATAAAAAGACCAATTTGGTATCTTTTTCGCTTTCAGGAATTGTTAGCCATTTTTCTTTAGAAACTTAACTTATTTTTTGAATTAGCTGTAATTATATCATAAGCCCAGTGACAGACTTCATTGGAAGTTGACTTAATTGCTGAGGTGTGTGGATAATACTTTTTGTTTCTAAGTTATGCATCTTATGGTGCATGTTTTTGTACAGGGCTTCGTTTTGAAAACTCATCTGAAATCGGGGTATTTACAAAGCTGACAAATTCTTACTGTTTGGTAGCAAACGAGGGCTCTGAAGGCTTCTACAGGTTTGCTCTTGTGATTGGTGTTCTAATCTCTTATTTATGAACATTTTACTTAAAGTTGGTTATTTGTTTTTTCAGTGTCTTTGAGTCTGAGTTGGCTGATACTATTCCTGTTGTTAAAACCTCCATTGGCGGTACACGGGTAATTGGAAGGCTTTGCATCGGTAAATACTCTAATAAAAGTTTTTAGGATTCATATTACAATCTGCCCAGTGGCTTTGAGCACTGATTACAGCTATTTTTTTCAGGAAATAAGAAAGGCCTTCTCTTGCCTCATACTACTACAGACCAAGGTAAGCTTATGGATTTCTTTTTGAAAGACCTGGAAACTTATTAAAATCTGCGATCGTGTTCTATTATGAATTGTAGTACCTGATTTTATACAATTAAAATCTGCGATAACGAAGCTTTTAACAGCTATTACTAGGAGTCAGTTAATTTTTTTTTAAAGATTTGATAATTATCATTGTAGGATATGCTGTGTTTAGAACTTTCTCAAAAACGACATTGGAGATACATATAAACCCTTTTGAGTTAATTGTTCTCTAAATTGATTACATTTAACATATCAAAGCAAAAAATTCGATAATCCCACTACGCTTTTAGGTATATTACAATAGTTTTACTTGAATATACTTAACATTATATGGACATCAATGCTGAATTTTGTAATTTGCAAATTAGCATTTGAATGGTAAACTGTATCTCACAACTTCGGCAAGTGAGACTAAATTTATTTGAACTTCAACAAATTGATATTACTTAGTCTAATATATTCGTCTTTGGCTTAAGTTGACATGTAATTTCTGTGTCTTACATGACAAAGTCCTTGATTTTCAATCTCACTTTCATATTTTTTATTACGTTTACAGAGCTCCAACACTTGAGGAACAGCCTGCCTGATGCAGTTGTTGTTCAGCGGATTAATGAAAGATTATCTGCTCTTGGTAATTGCATGGCATGCAATGATCATGTCGCTCTTACACATACCGATCTTGACAAGGTAACTAAGCTTGATTACATGTTAAACTTATTGTCATATTATGAGATAGTACCAAACTACCAATCTCTTAAACAGTCCGTTGCTAATGCATACGGCTGTATTATCAGGAAACAGAGGACATGATAGCGGATGTTCTTGGTGTGGAAATATTTAGACAGACAATTGCAGGCAATGTGCTTGTGGGCAGTTATTGTGCGTTTTCAAATAGAGGTGGTTTAGTTCACCCACACACATCCGTTGAAGATTTGGACGAGTTGTCAACCCTTCTCCAGGTTCCTTTAGTTGCAGGAACAGTTAACCGTGGTAGTGAAGTGATAGCTGGTGGTTTAGTCGTTAATGATTGGACTGCATTTTGTGGTTCAGATACTACTGCAACTGAACTTTCAGTGATTGAGAATGTTTTCAAGTTGAGAGAAGCTCAACCTAATGATATTGCTAATGAGATGAGGAGGTCGTTAGTTGACACTAATGTTTGAATCAACACCGACCCTTGTTACTTTTCTATGCTTTGTATGATGTTAAAAGTTCACGTTGTCAATCTTTTTCTTTTATTGAGTTTTTATTATTTCAACTTTTGTTTTCGGGAATCTAGTGTAATGATATGCTTTGCTTTGAATGAAAATAACCTTGCATATCCAACACACTCCCCGTTGTGCATACTAGCACTTCCATGTGTCTATTCTTCCAGAAATTTGAGGATGTATCTGTTTCCCGGTTCGGTAGATGCATCCAAACACAGTACTCATCTGTTACATAAGCATGGTTATTTGGATTTGTATCTCTCTCTTTCCTGACTTGTAGTGCAAACATTTTCTTTTGACGCTTTTTAAGTTTTTGAGATGTATGATGAGGTAGATTGGATTATATAATGCAAACAAGAATCAGAATGATAAAATGTGGTAATAATTTCAAAAATGTTGGTCAAACTGGGTTGGGTTCTGTTGACAATAGAGGCAACTAATGACCCCACTCCCACCGTCAATGTCATTAGGTTGAGCCTTGAGCTTCTTTCGCATTCTCAATCAGCCACATTGTTACGCTAGTGTCTGATCTAAGTCTTAACTGGATGTGTACGTGGGGTGGACCAAGCTACCTCTGTTTGCAAACACACAGTAACTCTGCACAAGAGCATTGTGTCCGCCTAAAAACATACTCACTGAGGACATTGGCTACCATTTTATCGTGTCTACCATTTTATCGGTTTCATGATAGCATAAAGATATGCATTAGCATCAGCATCAGCTTGCCCAATTGATTAAGATCTTTTTTTATAACAAATCAGGTATAAAGCTTCATACTCTAGGGGTATTGATCGGTTCGGTTATCGGGTTGTTCGGTTAGTTTGGTTCGGTTAATTCGGTTAAAATTTTTTTTTAGGTCAACCAGAGAACTGAACCGAACTAAATTCAAATTCGGTTTTCGGTTCGGTTCGGTCGAATTCTAATTCGGTTCGGTTTTTGGGTTGACCCGAATTTCACTAATTAAAAAATAATAATAATAATAATTACATAAATATTTAGAAAAAAAATATATTTCAAGCATAAAAAGTGTTTTATTATATTATGATAACCTTTTAATAGTATTTATTTATATATAAATATACATAAACATATATAAATATATATATAAATAGAAAAAATATATATATATTTATATGTATTCGGTTTTCGGTTCAAACTGCCAAACCCATATCCAACCCGAGAACCAAATTAGTAGTTCGGTTCGGTTCGGTTTTAGTAAATTCGGTTCGATTATTAGTTCGGTTCGGTTTCGGTTTTTGGTTTGTTCGGTCTTTTCGGTTTTTGCGCTCACCCCTATGATACTCTCTCATTACATATCAGTGAACAGTTGAACACCCCTATATGTTTCTTGGGTGGTGTTTGGCCTAGTGTTTTAAACATGATTATATTTACATAGGGGACCTTTATTTTGAGAACTTTGTTAAGTGCGAGAACTATGAGAACCCTTCTAAACTAATGAGATTTTTTTAAATATTAAAAATTATTATTAATCCAAAAGGGTATTATAGTAAAATACAATTTTTTATATTATTTTTTATTTTTTTTTATTAAATCCCGATTTTAAGCATTCCTAAATTTTCGGATTTTTTTTTTTTTTTTTTTTTTTTTTTTAAGCATGGTTTCACAATCTTATCAGGTGCATGCATGTTTTTTTTTTAATGAGATACATGTTTGTTTTAAAGCACGTGCATGTGTGTTTTTTAAATGAGGTGCATGTATGTTTTTTAGTGAAGTGCATGTATGTTTTTTGCTAGCATTATTTTTTTTTGAAGTTTGAAGCATAAATTAAAAAACATAAACCATTATAAAAGAAAAAACAAGATTCATATACTTAAATGTTACATTTTATTTAATTACAAGTACAAAAAACACATATGCAATAATCGTATATCTTCAAAAGTCGTAAATTATCTTCATGTATATTTGTATTAATCCACTCCATAGTCTTTAATGATATCATCATCTTCATCAATCTGAAATAAGCATGCACAAAAACAATTAAACCTCCAACAAATAAAAAACAAAAATTAATCATAACTATCATAACGCATATACACAATCTTGTGTATATCAAACATATTTAATCATAAACAACTATCTAAACATACATGTTCATCAGAACATGTATATTTTGAGAACAGACTTGTTGTCAAACATAAATGTTTTGAAACATGCATGTTTTGAACCGTAATTGTTATGAAGCATACATGTTTTATAATTGTATTGAAACTATTAGATATAAATGAAGATAGAAAATCAAAAACATAAATTCTTAAAAGCAAATATGTTTGATAACACAAGTTTTTTTTTTATAACATACATGTTTTTAAAACATACATGTTGTAAAACATATATGTTTTTAGCATACATGTTTAGAGTGACTCTCATTTAAACATGTATAAAGAACAACTTATAGCCGCAAATCACATTAGTTCATTCATATCGAAATCTATATTTCGTTTCAAGATCGAAACCCAAATATTATATTTCAAATCGAATAATACTTTCTCTTTTTCAAATCAAACTTTTTCTTTTTCAAATCAAACTTTTGCTTCACATATTAACGCCAACAACGAATAATACTTTCTCTTTTTCAAATCAAACTTTTTTCATTACCCATATTTTTTGTTTTTAGATCGGAACCCAAACATGGTAAATTTAACGAATCATAAACTTACAATGAAATAAGTCTGAACCCGAGTCGCTTCATTTCACATCCACCACACCCGAACCCCTCATCGACAAAACACAACCACCATAACGGGACAAAACAGTTTTTACCCGAACCGGGTAACGGTACCGAGATACTCATCGGTTCCGGTTACGGGACTACCACTTTTGGCCGGGAAAACAATCCGGTACCTCAAAAACGGTGTCGGTTCGGTATCAAAACCCCATCAACTTCAAACCTTTTATTGAATGAAATATAATCAACAATTTTAAAGAAAAGAATATCAAACCATTTCACAAAACCATCAACTTCAAACCTTTTATTGAATGAAATATAATCAACAATTTTACATATATGAATAAATAATTAAATAAAAGAACTTGTTGCTTTTCTTACCAAAAATATTACCAAAGCCTGTGGAACGCAGGTAGTCTCTAATAAGTAGATATGGTAAGAAGACAAATGACGCAACTGGTAATTAAGAAATAACCAACAACCACTAACCCGCCACCGTCCGACTTTCGTTAACTACCACCACCAAGGACCAAAAATATGACGGGAAAATATAAAGTGCACCACTTTTCGTTTGGCCATCGGAACCTAATAAGCTTTATCATTCTGCTATTGCCAATTAAGAGTGAAAGCGGCCTTTAAAAAAAGAGAGATTAAGATGGGGGCTAGGTTTTTGTGGGAGGAAGAGGAATAAATGTGAAAACTATAACTGACTTAAAATATTGAAAAAGTAATATACGTGAATTGTGGAATTAAAGAGAGCGATTTTCAAAGATCAAGAAATTACCTTAATACCCTTTCTGCCTTTATAAAATCAAACCTCAACTTTTAATATATTACAGTTATGCCACAAGCTCTTTTAGCCATTGATCAAAAAATGGATGGCTTAAATTGAGTTCTCGCAGTTCTCGCACTTAACAGAGTTCTCAAAATAAAGTTACACTATTTACATAATAGTCATTATAATAATATAAATTTATAGAATGTATAATATCTTTAACAATAAAAATAAATAAAAAGAACATTTTGGTCCAAAAAGCACAAAAGTTACTAGCAGAATGGTCCATAAAATCCCAAATTCAGCTACCCAGGACCCTCAAGCAACATAGTTTAGGTATAAACGACAATGCCATTGGACAAGTTGGACGTTTGTTCTTGAATTCCCATGAGGAGATGTATCCCATTTCCATATTTATGGGAAAACTGTCATAATATTTAGGATCTACATACTGCCATAAATAGCCTTTAGCAAATCAGCATTCACCACATGTCCTCAAGAAGTGGTATATGTTACGACCAGGGACAACATGTTCATTCCTCTTCTTTCTCCCCCTCTTTTCACTCTTAAGATAACACAAACTTAACACCAAAAGTTCTTATTTTGTTTTCTTTATCTTGACCATGTGCTTTACTAGTGCCCAACATTACCCTTGTCTTGAATCTTTATGATCGTTTGTTTAAATATAATGATTTAAAGGATCCTAAAACATTTTCTTGTGAAAAATGATCATGGTGATGCTCTAGATACATCTGTCATTGAGGTACCATTTTGAGATTTTACTATACAAAAGAACCTCACGCTTTTGTTATTTTGTTTAAAACTATTGCCTCTTTCAGTGTGATTGATCTACATTAAGCTCATAGTTTTGTGGAATTGTATGATTCTATTTCTGAATTCTGTTTCTTTTCTGAAAATCGAGAAATATCGTACAAATTTTTTAATTTTTATGTCTTCCGCACTACAAAATACGACACTTTTTTATATGCTGGCTTTGCAAATGGGAAGTATATAATGCTTTTAGATTGAATGGTAATAATACTAAAGGGCCAAGTAGCCATTCTGCTTTATCAGATTCGATAATAAGATTTATATTGTGTTTAATATTATTTTTAGTTTCACATTGCTTAGTTAAATTCATGAAGGTACAACGATTAGATCACTTTCAAGAAATACTGTTGGAATTAAAACATTAAAAGAGCCAAAATGACAAAGGGAGCTGTCTATGTAGCCATCGCTGCTGCCGTTGGCAACATGTTACAAGGATGGGATAATGCCACAATCGCAGGTACCTAGGGGTACAAATGTTATATTCAATAGATTAAATATTTTAAATCCATTATATTCATCATAGTTTGATGGTGCAGGAGCTGTTCTTTACATAAAAAAAGAATTCCAATTAGAAACACAACCTACAATGGAAGGGCTAATAGTGGCTATGTCACTAATCGGTGCTACAGCTATCACTACATTCTCAGGACGTGTATCAGACCAAATTGGAAGACGTCCAATGCTAGTAATTTCTTCATGTTTTTACTTCATAAGTGGTCTAATAATGCTTTGGGCTCCAAATGTTTATGTTCTGCTAATAGCAAGACTTCTTGATGGATTTGGCATCGGTCTGGCTGTGACACTTGTGCCCCTGTATATATCTGAAACAGCCCCATCAGATATAAGGGGACTATTGAATACTCTCCCACAGTTTACGGGTAGTATTGGAATGTGTTTAGCATATACGATGGTGTTCTTTATGTCGTTAAGAACAGGTGCTAGTTGGAGAATGATGCTAGGGGTCCTCTCTATACCTTCAATTGCATACTTTGTGTTGACCGTTTTTTTCTTGCCTGAATCACCAAGGTGGTTGGTGAGTCAAGGTAAGATGGATGAGGCTAGAAATGTCCTACAGGCGCTTCGTGGCAAAGAAGATGTCTCAGGTTCATTTCTTCAACTCGATCATTCTTTTTTATGTTGGCAGTAATGGAGTCAGAAAATCTATAAAAAGGACACGGAATTTACAAAAGCTAAAACAAATAACAATGCTAGCGATCCGTTTTATGATCTTAAACTGAAGGGTTGTTTTAGATTTGTATTATGTATTCATTTAATCTTATGTTCCTAACTGAAAGTAGTAGGGAATTCCTCAATGTTTAGATGTACACAATGTCAAATTATCAGTTCATACTTGATGCAACTAAATGACTTCTTTCCACAAATTTAATTGACAACAATCCATATTTAACGAAGTGCATATTATTTTCTCATGAAAGTTTGTGAAATATTGGGTTCTTATATCATAATTTGTCAGAAGTCAAACATCGCATTATCTAAGAATTACAACTTCAACCAAATAATAACACATCCACACACTATCTTATAGAATCTGTTTTGTTACCCGCCTTACCGGTGATTTATCTGATTCTAATTACACAATATCAGATGTTACTTAACATTCGTCCAAACACCCTTAGAAGTTCTTAACACACCGAAAGGCCTTTGGCCTATTGGTATGTAAATGGCCCAACAACCAAGACGTTGTGGGTTCAAGTCTCGTTCTAGACATATGTGAGAAATTGTGGGTGTGATAGGTGGTGTAGGGTGTAGAATTATGATATCCTAAAAAAAACCAAAAAAAAGTTTTTTACACATATGATAGCTGTAGAGGGAGGGGGCACGGCTTCAGCCTCACTTTCACTCCATCACCAGTTGTTTGGATGAGAAACAGTTCAATATTCACATACGCACCTTTTTTTCGAAGGTGAAATGGCATTACTGGTTGAAGGCTTAGAAGTGGGAGGTGAAACAACAGTTGAAGAGTATGTGATCAATGCTGACAACGAGCTTAGTGAAGATCAGATTGAAGACAAAGATCAAATCAAGTTATATGGTGCAGAAGAGGGTCAATCATGGGTGGCTAAGCCAGTTAGGGGCCAAAGTTAGCCCTTGCTTCACGTCACGGAAGCATGGTTCAACACATGAAGGATCCAATGGTGACTCTATTCGGAAGTGTTCATGAGAAACAATACGAAGGAGGAAGTATGAAAAGTATGGTTTTTCCAAATTTTGGAAGCATGTTTCAGGCAGAACAGCATAAACCTGAAAATTGGGACATAGAGAGCAATCATGAGAGAGGGAATTTATCTGGTGATGAATCTGATGATAATGTCAAAAGTCCATTGCTGTCACGTAACTCAACAGGTGTAGATAAAGACATGATTGCTCCTGTATCAAAGGGAAGTATGTTAAATGCTAGGCAGCCTAGTGAGACGACAAACGCTATGGGCATTGGAGGTGGTTGGCAGTTAGCCTATAGAAAGACTGAAGATGGGAAAAAAGGTGGTGGGCTTCAAAGGATCTACTTGCATCAAGAGAGTGGTGCTGAATCTAGACGTGGATCAATTGCTTCACTTCCTGTTGCAGGTGATGTTGATGCGGTTAGAGCCTCGGCTTTAGTAAGTAGGTCAGTTCTCTGTCTGGACGACACAACCGGTCAGAACTCAATACAGGCAGGTGTGATGAAGGCACCAACATCTGCTAAACAATACGCTCATTGGACTGTACTTCTGTCTGAGCCTGGTATCAAACAAGCCTTAATTGTGGGTGTTGGGATCCAGATACTTCAACAGGTGATTCAAATCTCTGATCTTTTATTTATTATTATTATTTTTTTAAAATGTATGAATTAGGTATTAAGGAATTGTTTTTTTTATATATCAAACAGTTTTCTGGAATAAACGGAGTTTTGTACTACACCCCTCAAATTCTTGAACAAGCCGGGGTTGGTCTCCTTTTGGCTAATTTGGGCATTGGTTCAGTATCAGCTTCTTTTCTAATTAGCGGCGTGACAACCTTCTTGATGCTTCCTAGCATTGGTGTAGCCATGAAACTTATAGATCTAGCAGGCCGAAGGTAAATTCTTTCTTCCTTACCAATGTTTAAACCTTTTTTTAATTAGTTTTCTTAATACTGACATAGTTTACGACATTCTGCTTTATATGCATAGGAAGCTGCTGCTAGCTACACTTCCTGTTCTTTTGGTATCACTCATTATACTGGTTTTGAGCAATGTTATTCCAATGGGATCGGTTGTTCACGCAGTTATCTCCACCATAAGTGTTGTAGTTTACTTCTGCACATTCGTGATGGGCTTCGGACCGATCCCCAACACACTTTGTTCCGAGATATTCCCTACTCGTGTTAGAGGTCTTTGTATTGCCATTTGTGCACTAACATTTTGGATATGCGACATTATTGTCACCTACTCACTTCCAGTTTTGCTCAGCACCATTGGGCTTGCGGGTGCTTTTGGAATCTATGCTATCGTGTGTAGCATCTCTTGGTTCTTTGTTTACTTTAAAGTGCCCGAAACAAAGGGCATGCCACTTGAAGTTATTACAGAGTTCTTTGCCATGGGTGCTGCTAATAAGAAGACAAATTGATGAGGTTCAAAAGATTGAAAACTTAATTAGACGAAACTTTTTGATGGTATTGCAGAGCTCGAGATCAAGAAAGTATGTGCAAAGATGGCCAAAAAAATCAAATAAATTTGTTATGATTCACATCCTAGTATGTATGGAATTATTAAGCTTAAGTTTCATTTTGGTTGAGGTTACAAGTTTGATACTGTGATTAGTATTTGCTTATCTTTGATAATTTTGATTACTTTATGCCTCTTTAATAGTTTGTTCCGAATGATTTCAAAATTCATGTTGTTGTGTTTGACATGCGCAAACCACTAACGAAATTCTCATTAAGCTGTGCTATAACAGTTGTAATAAATTGAAAACAAGAGGAAAAAATAACACCAAGGAACCCATTACTAAATACTAAACATCACGGTGGCATAGTATTGAGACGACATAATATCCTTACAAGAGGTATGTATGAGCTATGAACGTTGCTAGGTAAATATTTTGAGGGTGGCATGGAAATTGTTCAGAAACGGTCACATGATTCCTTTGTTCGGCCGCATATATCTGAGTTAAAGACTCGCTCTCCTCGAATCATTTGAACAAAGAAAGTCTCTAACCGTTTACTGTTTACATATTCTCAAACACTATTACAATACATGATATATTTTCAATTGCTTTCATATTTAGCCATCCGGTCACACTAATGCCTGAGCTAAGCCAGAGCTTGTGAAATTTGTCACAAACCGAGCTCGAGTTAAGATTATAAGGCTCAAATTAAGTTCAAGCTCGAGCTCAGCTCAAGCTTTATAGGTATAAATTAGCTGGGCTCGAGCTATAGCAGACACGGGCTCGAGCTTTTGCATGGTTGTTATGTCCTTTCAACAGAAAAAAGGAAATTATTTCTATATTTCATAGTAGCATACTCACTCTTTCCAAATATATGTCCACAGTGGTATTTTGGATGATTTCAAAATAAGTGACCATTTTACATTCAAAAAAAAATGTGTAGATTGGCGGGAACACCTTGACCCCGGGTGCCTTTTGGCACCAGCCATTGTCCTCCCCACAAGGAATAGCTCCGGGCAACTCTTCTGGCCTAGTGGGGCACCAACTGGAGTGAGCCGAGACTCTCGGACTCTTGAGCTCTTATCCACAAAGTCTCTCCAGTTAGCCCATAGGTTTTGCGGAGTGGATACCTATATGAGAATGTAATGATCTTACCTTCCGTGCATTTTATAATTGGATAATTAAATTTGAGAGAAAAGGAGTATAAATTGAAGTTGCAAGAATATTTCGGTGTAGATTTACGGGAACATTTTGATTCCGTATTTTTTTGACACCTGTCATTGTCCACCTTACAAAAAATAGCTTTGACAACTTTCCTAGCCCGGAGGAGCACCACCTGGAGTTGAGATGAGCCGAGACTCGACACCCGATCTCCTATTCCACAAAGTCTCTCCAGTGCGCCCATAAGTTTTGCGATGACGGGTATTTATCTAAAGCAAATGCCAATGATGAGACTCAAACCCGAGTCAATTGACTCAAGCACAAAACTCCACCCATTAAACTAATGCTCCACTGATTTGCAAGAATATATTACTACGTATATAAGTTACTATTACTAACGTGATAATTCATGTCAGTTTCGGGTTTTTGGGTGTAGCACCAATGCGAGTAGGAGACGTTTAAGCAATCAAGCCAATCACGTCAATTATAAGACGGTTACCTAAAACTTGGACACGACCCATTTAACATGTTTATCAAAATGTGTTGACGGGTTAAACGAGTTATGGGGTTAATTAGTAGGTCGACAGGTTAAACGAGTTATATTTAAACATGTTAAAAGTTTTAATTAGTAGGTCGATCCATTTAACCTGTTTAATTAATAAATAAATTTAACTTTTGACTAAAAAAAAACTTAAACTAGTTGTCACGTTAATCCGTTTAAATTGCATCAACCTTAACACGGCTTGTTTGATAAACGGTTAAGCTTGTCTGTCAAATTCAAGTATAAATTAGACACCTTATAATAGTAACGTGTAGAGTCGGGCGCACGAGATTGCGAGTTAGTATAAAAGGTTGTTTTTTTAGCATACTTTAGTTAGAAAAATACATAACTAATCCGAAAAAATTCATGTATTGATTTTCGCAATTATTTACGTCAATTATTTGTCCCACTACCTGTTATATGGCCAGAGTACAAAGTATAAATCAGAAATTTGTAGGTGTTTGATATAATTCTTCTTTACGAGTATATATAGTTTTAACGACAAAGATGACGGTGAAGTATGAGAATAATATTCATAAAAATTTATGACAAAATCATACCCAAAGATGTAATGCTAATAAAAATAAGTGGTCTTGTAGAGAAAATATTAAAGTTTGGGAGCTACATAAAAAACAGTATAAAGAGAAGGAAAAAGAAAAACGTAAAGGTGTTTTTTTAAACAAAATTAAATGCTCAAAGGTGTTTGGTAACTTTGCCAACTCAAAAGAGTTGAACTCTAAAAATGTGGGGTGCAGGAATAGGCTAAAATGGTAGCACTCTTTCCACTTCGCTGAACTACATTTGTTAGTATTCTTCTAATATATCGGAGGCCACCCAACTTTTAAAATTTTTACATATTAACCATTCATTTTCTGAAAGTAACTTATAGGCTACTAAATTATGTGTTTATCTTCGTTTACACCAATTCCGGTCAAATTTAATCCGGATAATGATCAAACGGCAAAAACGAAGTTAACAATAGCTTAACATATTAAACTAATACTAGTATAAATAAAAGACCAGTCGCGAAATTGCAATTTTATTCTTCTAAAGTACTTTTAATAATATAAATTCACACTTAAATTATAGGTATATTCGATATTTCACATCAAACTTTTTATTCGTCTTACTTGGATAAGTTAGAGGTTGGTTGTTTGTTTATTTTTTATAGTTTTTGGGAATAAATTTGGCCGGAATTGGTGTAAACGAAAACAAACATATAATTGAACGACCTATAAGTTCATTTCAATAAATGGGTGACATATATATGTAAAAAGCTGAAAATTTAGGTGGCCTCCATATACATTATCCTAATATTTTTAATATTAAAGTTATTCAAAATTACATGCTAAATGGTTATCGCATTTACACTCGCTTTCGAGGTTTTTTTTTTTTTTTTTTTTTTTTTTTAAGAAATGATAATGATAAAATGAGGAAAAGAAATGATAGAATATTAGAATAATGGACATATGCTTTTTAGATGAAAGAGAGTAAAAAGAAAAAGAAAAATATTATGCATATTTTGTGTTCCTTGAGTTGTTATTAGAAAATGATAAAAGACTAACAAAATATATGCCCTTAGTGTAACAGTTTTATAGAGTTAAGGGTTATATTGGTATATTTATATGTGTTGAAGTAAAAGTCTGCGATTACTCCAAACAAGCGAATCCTTCGACTAATCCTTCGGTAAATCTCCTCGGATTAAGCTCGTCGGATCTGTGAACACAAAAACAGCACGCGTTAGCCTCGGCGTTTTCATGGCAATCCTTTTTGGATATAAACCATTTACTATGTTGCCTGGGCAACCCTTTTAGGGTATAAACCGTTCGGCATTTTCATGGCAATCCTTTTTGGATATAAACCATTTAATATGTTGCCTGGGCAACCCTTTTTGGGTATAAACCGTTCGGCATTTTCATGGCAATCCTTTTTGGATATAAACCATTTAATATGTTGCCTGGGCAACCCTTTTTGGGTATAAATCGTTCGGCATTTTCATGGCAATCCTTTTTGGATATAAACCATCTTTGAACACTGATCACTTTTCCCCGGAGGTCGCGAGCCTATCGGGGAGATCACTTACTAATTATGTTCAGAAAATAAGACATGCGGAAAATTGCCGCTCCGATATCCGGGGGGCTAATCATTTCATTAGTAACATACGTCAACAATTGCCTCATGGGCTTTTACTGTTACAAAGATTTTCCTACAAGAAGCATTTTCTTAGGTTCACCGCGTTCCAAGTGCGGGGGACTTCTTTTCCTTCAGCTGTCTGTAGCTTGTATGAACCATTATCGTATGCCTCTATTACTTGGTATGGGCCCTCCCAGTTGGGTCCCAACTTTCCTAAGTCTTCTTGTCTGCTGGCTTCATTCTTTCTGTAGACGAAGTCTCCTACTCTGTGTTTTTCGCCTTTAACCCTTCGATTGTAATACTGCTCCACCTTCTTCTTGTACCTGGCCTCTTCAACGGCCGCTGAGTCCCTCCTTTCTTCCAACAGATCTAGGTTTAAACGCCTCTCTTCTTCACTTCCTTCTTCGGTCATCATCATTGTTCGGAATGTAGGCATGCCAATTTCATGGGATCACGGCCGCTTCAGTATGTCGGGATCGAGCGGCGTTTCACCGTTACTTGTCTTTAAGGATGTCCGATGAGCCCACAAAACGTTTGGCAACTCATCAACCCATCCGGACCTACTTTTGCCTAGCCTTGTCTTGAAGCCGTGCATTAAACTTTTGTTCGCTCGTTCTACCAAACCATTGGCTTGAGGATGTGCTACGGCAGTATTTATCTGTTTGATGTTTAGCTTTTCACACCACCGTTTGAAGGGGTCATGGATGAAGTTGCTGCCGTTGTCAGTTACAATTATGTGTGGCAAGCCGAAGCGGCACACAATGTTATCCCATACGAACTTTATGACTTCTTTTCCTGTGGTTCTTGCCAGGGGTTTGGCCTCCATCCATTTTGTAAAATAGTCGATGGCCACGATGACATATTTTACTTTCCCGGGCGCTTCAGGGAGGGGACCAAGCACATCCATTCCCCATTGGAAAAATGGCCAGGGAGACATGATAGAAGTCATGAGAGTCTTTGGTAACTTGGGAACCGGGGAGTGTATTTGGCAGGACTCGCATTTCTGGATGACCTCTCTGGCGTCCCTGTGCATAGTTGGCCAGTAGTATCCCTGCCTGATTAGTTTAGCTACCACAGATCTTGGGCCGGAGTGCATGCCACATGCCCCTTCGTGCACTTCCCTTATCACGTAATTGGCCTGTAATGGACCCACGCACCTCAACATTGGACCTAAATATGACTTTTTGAATAGCACCCCGTCTTCCATTGTATAATAGGGAATCTTCATTCGTAGGGTTCTTGCTTCATTTTCATCGTCCGGCCATTTTCCTTCGGTAATGCACCGGATGATCGGGGACATCCAGTTTTCCTCCTCTTCTTCCACTATCGCTCCGATAACCTTCTCTTCCGTTGATGGTGTCTCCAATACTTCTACAAGTATTTCCTTGGTTAAATGGTCAAATGCGACGGATGCCAATTTGCTTAATACATCGGCCTTCTGGTTCTGTGCCCTGGGGATATTTTGTATTCTGAACCGTTTGAAACAACCGATGTATTCTTTTGCCTTAGCCAAATATCTCGCCATGCTCTCCTTGTAAGTGGTGAACTCTCCATTGATTTGGCTTGATACCAGGTTGGAGTCTACCTTAGCATTTAGCACTTGGATCTTCATGTCCTTTGCTATTCTTAGTCCGGCCAGCAATGCTTCGTATTCTGCCTCGTTATTTGTGCTGGGGAAATTGAGTCGAAGAGCGTAAGTGTACTCTGTATGGTCAGGACTTATCAGCACCAATCCTACTCCGGAACCTTTCTTGTTAGATGCTCCGTCCGTGAACAGCGTCCATTCATCCTCCTCTGTTGTAGAGATGTTGCATACTTCTTTGCTTTTCCCTTCTCTCCCTACTTTGTCGACCCGGTATTTCATTTATGAAATCTGCCAGACCGGCCTTTGTGCGTTTACGGGATGTAAGTAATCTTATATGCTCCTAACTCTACCGCATATTTCATCAGTTTTCCGGAAGATTCAGGCTTACTCAACACGTCACGGATGGGTTGATCTGTGATCACCTTGATGTGATGTGCTTCGAAATACCTCCGGAGTCTTCTAGAGCAGTGCCGTAGGGCCAAAGCCAATTTCTCCAGAGGAGCATAGTTTCGCTCGGCATCGTGGAGTGTTCTGCTGACATAGTGCACCGGCATTTGTTTACCCATCCTTTCTACCATCAGTACGGCGCTAATGGCTTCTTCGGCTGCCGCTAGATACACAAAAAGATCCTCCCCTGCTACCGGGGCTGTTAGGTTGGGTAGTTCTAGGATTACATTCTTCATCTTCTGAAATGCTTCTTCGGCCTCTTCGCTCCACCTGTATTCCTTTTGGTTGTCTTTCGTGACGTTTTTTAAAGTGTTGAAGAAGGGCAAAGCTTTTTCGGCCGATCGAGATAGGAATCTGTTCATAGCTGCCAGCTTCCCGCTGAGGCTCTGCATTTCCTTAAGTGTTCGGGGTGATTGCATGTCGGCTATCGCCTTCGTTTTCTTCGGGTTGGCTCTTATTCCTTCGGATGTTACTACATAACCGAGAAATTTTCCTTCTTCCACTCCAAAAGAGCACTTTTTAGGGTTGAGCTTCATGTTGATCCTTCGGAGGTTGTCGAACGTTTCTGCCATGTCCGCCAACAATTCTACCTCACTTTTGCTTTTTATCACCATGTCGTCGACGTACACTTCCAAATTTCTGCCAATTTGTTCCTTAAAGCTTGAATCCACCAGTCTTTGGTATGTCGCCCCGGCGTTCCTTAAACCGAAAGGCATTTTAGTGTAGCAAAAGGTTCCATGTTCTGTGTAGAAGGCTGTTTTCTCTTCGTCCTCTCTGGCCATCTGGACTTGGTGGTACCCTTTGTATGCATCAAGAAAACACTTGTACTTGTAACCCATTACAGACTCTATCTTCCAGTCAATTTCTGGGAGTGGGTAGTAGTCCTTCGGGCATGAAGCATTGATGCTTTTGAAATCCATGCACATTCTCCACGATCCGTCCGGTTTCTTTACCAACACCGGATTGGAGATCCATGTAGGATATTTCACTGCCCGGACTATTCCTGCTTTCAGCCATTCTTCCACTTCGGTGTTGATTGCTTGATTCTTTTCAGCCGAGAAGGTCCTCTTTTTCTGAGCAATTGGTCTGTCATTCACGTTGACATTCAGTTTGTGCTCTATGACTCGACGGGGGACTCCCGTCATGTCCGCCGGTTGCCACGCGAATACATCCTTGTTGTTTTTCAGTAGTGCTACCAGCTGCCTTCTGCATTCTTTGGAAAAGTTGCCCCCGATGGTAATCATTTGCTCAGGGAATTGGGGGTTTATCATCACTTCTTCTGTTTTGCTGCCAGGCTCTTCTTCTTCCGAAGGGCATTTTCTATTCTTGCTCTCCAACCCTTTTGTTGTGAAGTGTTTTTCTAACCTCCTACATTCTGAGATGATTATTGATCTGGTAACCAAGGTTGCTATTCCTCTTGGTGTTGGGAATTTTATCATGGAGTGGATAGTTGAGGGGATCGCCCTTAATTCTCTGATGCCTGACCGTCCCAGAATGATGTTATACGGAGAAGGGGACCTTATTACTGCAAACGTCATTATTGTTCGGCGGTACAGACCATCGTTTCCGAAACAGACGTTCAGGTCTATCTTCCCGAGTGGCCTTATTGCTTCTCCTGAGAATCCTACCAAGGGCGTGTTTGTCTCTCTTAGCTTTGCTTTAATTTTCGGGCATAGGTTCTGAAAACAGTGTTCGTACATTACCTCCACAGCTGCCCCAGGGTCAACATAAACCCTCCTCACAGTATATCCTTCCACATCTGCTTCGATTATCAGTGGCTCCTCGGAAACGTCGCCGGGCAGAATGGAAGGGAACGCTATGGGGGCGTTCATCCAATCCTCCTCTCGGTAGCTTGTCTTCCTTTTTCTATCGTTTCCTCCTCGGGACACCATGTTTATTATCCTTCCTCTGCCAGGCTGATTATCTCTGGGATGGTTTCTTCCCCTTTGTTTTACTTCCTTTAACAGATGATCCAACTTGCCTGTCTCCAAGGCTACCTTTATTTGTTCTTTGAGTTGGTAGCAATCATTGGTGAGGTGACCTTTCTCACCGTGATAATCGCAGAACTTATCCAGGTTCTCTCTCCTTGGTGCTCCCCTCAACGGCGCGGGTGGTGGTAGCTTCAGTTGGAGTTCCGTTGCCAGAATTTCTTTTGGTGCTTTTGAGAGAAAACTCAAATCAATGGGGCGAGTGTCATTCCTGTAATGGTTCCTCCGGTAATCGCTTCGGTGGTCGCTTCGGTAGTTGTCAGTCCTTGTCGGGTAATAGGGATTGTACTGGCTTCGAGATTTTTGTTCCGTTCTTCGGTCTCCTCTTCGTTTGTCTGGTGGGTTCGTCATTCGGAGAGTTCGATCTGGCTGACTTCCTGTGTATAATTTGCGGTTCCATTCCCCTTTAGGGAGTTCCGTGGTGTTGTAGGCTTCTTCCGAACGTACAAAATCGTCTACCCTCTTCATCATTTCCGTGTTGTCTTGGGAATCCGTCTCGAGAATCGTTTTACCGATTAGGGCACTTGCTTCCGTTGGTGAAAGAGGATATCGCATTATTTCGCACACCGGGATGTAGCTAGCTTCGTCGGTCCATCTTTCCTTAAACTCTAACAGGTTTCATGAGCTTTCGGACAATCTTTGTGAGTTCCATTGGATCTTTAGACACTTCCTCCCGAGCGCGAACCTTTCTAGGAAGCTTTCTCTAAGCTCCTCCCAGCTGTCAATACTGCCGTTGGGTAGTCGCTCAAACCATCCGCTTGCCGGACCGTCCAAAGTTTGTTGGAACATCCAGCACCATACCGGCATCGGCCAGCCGCCATGATTTGCTGCCCCGGAGAAACGAGTGACATGGTCATCCGGGTCCGAAGATCCGTTGTAGAGTTTTATGTTCTTAGGCAGCTCATGTCTTGGTCCGGCGAATTCTACTATCCGTCGCGTGAACGGGGATCTAGGGGCATCTTTGTATGGTTTGTGCAGATCATCCACGACCTGTTTTCCTTTCGGATCTTTTTCCTTTTCTACTCGGGCGGGTCCTTCGACTTCATCTCCGAAGTCTATCCGTATGGGTTGCAACGGGCTTTTTCCTTGGGTGTTATGCTGTTGTATCAGGGCCTTCAATGACGATATGTGGTTGAGTATTTGTTCTTCTAAGTTTGGGGGGTTTCCTCCGGGCGGTGTTTCCGTGGAGGTACCTGGGGGTGTTTCGGTGGTAGGACCTGCCATTTTCTAGTGGTGGTAGTTAGAATAGCGGTCCCACGGATGGCGCCAATTTGTTGAAGTAAAAGTCTGCGATTACTCCAAACAAGCGAATCCTTCGACTAATCCTTCGGTAAATCTCCTCGGATTAAGCTCGTCGGATCTGTGAACACAAAAACAGCACGCGTTAGCCTCGCCTAGGGTTTTATCCCTAGACCCAGCTCCGGCGTGAGAATGAGTATAATGATATGTCAGAGTAATGTGTGTAAAAATGGGTGAGAATAGTCTACCTCAAATGTTGTTGCTTAGCTCCTTTTATAGATGAGGAGCTTTTGTCCTCACCCGAAGGTCACGTGGGCGACAGTGACTCTTTCAGGCGGGAGTTGACTTTACCCTGTTTGGATTCCGTGCGGAGCAGGCGATGGTTCGACCGAGATTCCTTTCCTCTTATGCATGGTGATGTCGGTGTCAGTTAGGCCGAGGATTATGTCTAACCCCTCGGTATATGCTGGTCTAGGTTTGTTTCGTCTAAGTTGGTTTGTATGCTTTATCCGGAGGATTGCATAGTGTGCCGGGCAGTTTTGCTTTAGGTCCGGGGAGTTAGATTATTCGGCGGTTTGCTGATCTGCCGGGGAGTTGTATGTCGGGACATACGCCAACAATATGACAATGCGATGTTTTATGTATTTTTCTCAGGGTTTTAAAAGGCGCATCACGCTGGCGTTAAAGTGCCACTAAGATGCAAGGCGTGACTTTCACGTTACAAAATAGATTAAAGCTTTAAACGTGATGTGAGATAAGGCGTGAAAATGCGCAATAAGGCGCGTGACATTTTTTTTTAATTCAACTCATGCATTTTTGTTTTGAAAATATGAAGAAAAGTACTTGCAAGGACAGTTTTATTGATTTAATTTTTTATGTATACACTGTTAGGATTTAGAAAATCCATGATGAAGTGTCGGTCACCCCAACGTATGTCTAGCATTTTATAGCTCGTAGACGTAATAGTATATTAGTTAGATTAGCAGTAGTGTAAGTAACACCGTAGAAGAAGGACGGGTCTTTACCCACTGTATGCCTGATCCACAGCCCGAAGGAGGGCGTAGTCATTTGTATAAATAGCCCTCTCACGACAAGGGAGAGGGTTGAATGTTCATTTGGTAATCTAACCTTCTATGTGTTTATCTCACTAGAACATCTCACTTTCTCTCTCTACTCATTCCATACGCCTCATTAGTGTATGAGTTGATGTGTTTATGAAATCCAATATGTTACAATTGGTATCAAGAGCCATAGTTTGATCATTCATCTTTCATGTTCTTGGAGTTTTAGTGGATTTCATAAGGTTTTTGGGCTTGAATGAGTTTAGAGTAGTTTGCATCATTTGGATCATTTCTAGTGTTAAAGTTTGGATTTTGATTGTACTTTTGTGTTTAGAATCATCATAAGTGTTTAGGTTTTGATTTGGAAGGCTTGAATCATCGTGGTTGGAAATTTTTGAATTGAAAAGTGGTGGTTTTTAGTATTAGTACGAGCGAGTTGCGTCTCGGTGTACTTTTCTTGGTTGCGAGTTGGCTTGTTCTTTGAAGCGAGTTGTCACTAAAGCGAGTTGTCACTTAAGCGAGTTGTGTTCTAAGCGTGTTGATTAAGAAGCGAGTTGGTTTTATGCGACTTGACTATTGAGCGAGTTGTCTCTTTATGCGACTTGGTTCCATGTGACTTGTCTATTAAGCGAGTTGTCCTCAAAGCGAGTTGACCAGGGTGCGACTTGTCAAGTATACTACTTGTCTATTGAGACTTGTCACTTCTTCGTGCTACATTTTACGGTTGTTCTTTTGATTTAGTAAAATCCCGTGAAAGAATCTATTTTCCGGTTTAATCAAAGAATAGTAAAATCCCGTAGAATCTGATATTTATGTTATGGCTTACACCACTGATCCATTAATTTCCAATGTGCTCAAACTATATGACTAGGTGGACAACAGACAAAGTACGTGCTTGTTGGGTCCAATAAATTGACCCAATCACCCTGAACAAGATTTGAAAATAAAATAGCCTAACTCACTAAATAAATAGTGAGTGACTCACTGATAAAGAAATCGGTGAGTGTTGTTCGATGCTCTTTACTTGCGATATGGTGTCGATGAGTAAAATATATGAGCTACAAACAACACCGGTGACACCGAGATTTTGACAAATGTCTCAGTGATCCTGAAGACGCTATCTCTACATACAGACTGAAAAATATGGGTGGGAACTTCTAAAAGAAGAAGTCAAACAAGTACAAGACTTTACCAAAGAAGTGAGAACATTGTTATGACTCATTCAAAAGAGTGGTTGGTGCTTTCCAAAAGTAGAAGAAGATGGACCACATGAGGGACCACATGTCACCTACCACCACAAGTCTTTGTATCTTTTGTTCATATAAATGTTTGTAATTGTCATAGATAGGTATGCATTCCTAAACAAACACAATACATAGTATTAGTTGATAGGATCATCCTCTCTTGGAAACACAAGCATAGCTTGGATCAATGAGAGTTTATTTGTCATTCAATGGGGATAATATACCGAAATTATCCCCGTAAAAAGTTGAGGATGTTATCATGTAGTCTAGTTGGTATTGAAAAATCTTGTAACTATTGTTCTTTATTATTAATGAAGTTGTTCTTTATTTTATCAAGATTTTCTCAACTTTTTGGACCAATAAGTGGTATCAGAGCGGGTGGATTATTCTCATAATCCAGATCCGTTCATGACTCATGATAACATTCTTCATTGTCAAAAACATCATGTGTACACCTTCAAAAACTGCTACTGTAATAGCAACTTTTGAGGGGGAGAAGACACTGAGATTTGACAATATTGACAAAAACCCACCAAAAATATCACTGATTGAAATAATCAGTCTACACTCCTAACCACACAAAAATTATCTTATCCCCACACACACAGATCTCGACACACAAAAACAACTCACCACACAAATCTTATCACAAATCACAAATCTCTACAAAAAAATCAAACCCCAGATCTATAAAAAAAACTCTCACAAAATTCACCTTAACTCTCAATCCGAAAAAAAAACAAAGATCATAACACTAAAAAATATCTCACATCAACCAATAACCAAATCCATCCAATCCAAACATATCTGGATCTACATATCCAGTTATCCACAACAAAAACCAATCATCTTCATCCACATACCACTCGATCTACCAAAAAAAGAAAAATCGACACTTTCAAAACCACTAAAAAATCAAATCACCTCAAAAACCCGTTCAATCATTGAAAAAAAGGGAAAAATCCATCAGTCATAAATCCTCTCTCAAAACTCTCGATCAAAAATTGGTCTTGATGAATATAGGTTTCTGATCTTATAGTTGTGTTGAAATCACAACTGTTAAGTGAATATGTTTAGCAAGTGAGATATGAATGATTCAGGCCAGCTATGGTTTGCGACTCGAGTGTATGATAAAGAGCAGAGTGCCCTAAAAAGTGTGATAGCTGAAGGATTGGTTGTCGTTTTTTTTTCAGGCTAAGCCTGAGCCAATTATGTGTCTATCAGTGGGTGTTGTCTCAGGGAATGATGAAGACGAGATTGTGATTAGGGTGTTGGTAGTGCTTTCAGGCTAAGACTGATCATGTTTAAAATGAGCAGCAAGCTATAAGTACAAGACTGATATGAATCAGTGGATACTTAAGGTTGAAAGTGAATCAAGAGTGATAATGAGGTCTTTGGATAGAGAGTTTGCACATCAGAATGTTAAGGTAGTCTTTCAGGCTAAGCTTTAACATCAGAGAGTTGTCTCAGGGAAGACTAAAGTGGTTGTAGAGCTGAGATTTTGCAACTTCAGAGAGTGTTAAGAACAGGTTTGTGATTTTTAGGTTGAGTCTGAACGTGACACTGAGTCAAAGGTATAATTTAAATAAGTCCTTTGCGGCTCAGGAAGTAAGTAAAAGAATCGGGGAATGTGGAATTTCCAGCTTAGCTGAGATATAGGTGGGTTACAATCAGGTAACGTGGAGTGGAATGTATTAGGAAGATGTTGAATGAAAAGAGTCAGGGACATAGTCTTTGAAGGCTAGTCAAGTACCTGAAAAACAAACGGGTTTCTGAACATGTACCTGACCCTGAAAGCCTATTGTAACACTGCCTACTGAAGTCACTAACAACCTGATAACCCGAAACATTGGTTCCCTGAACCTTACAACCTGAAACTTAGTGAGTGAACCCACTCACTGAAATCGAGAGAGTACCTGAATATTCAGTCACTGAAACCATAGCGACTGAATGATATTCATGTCCCTCAAACCCGAGTACCTCATTATGGTATCCCAGATGGTGCCTGCAAACCCGGGCCACTGAGCTCGTAGTGACTAAAACCAAGTCACTGAAAAAATATGAACCCGAAGACCTGATAACCAGAGACCCTGGTGGTGTCAGTAAGTGTAATAGATTAATATCTTTAGGCTTAGCCTAAAATGAAATGTAATTTTTATCACTTACCTGGGAAATTCTTATAGTAACTGAAAGCATATATGAGGGTGGACAGTGGACACTGATGTATCAAATTGAACCAGGTCCCTAGTTGCTTTATCAGTTAATATTGTATTGAAGTCAAAACATGTATCATGTAATGACCAAAGTGAAAGAAAAAGAGGGTGGACACTGTTGAATCAAATTGAACCAGGTCGTTGAACCCCTCAAACCTGTCAAAGTGAACGAGGTCACTGAATATCTGAACCTGGTCACTGACCAATAAACAAGATTATTAATACCTCACTCACTGAACCCCGACTCACTGAACTAGCCACTGAACTCACTTTCATGGGTCACTGAACCTAGTCACTGAGTTACTGAACCCCAGTCACTGAACAACCTGAACCCTCAGACTGAACCCTCAGTCTTACACCTTTTACCAATCACCTTAGGCTATTTGTATATTCAAATAGGGGGAGATTGTTGGGTCCAATAAATTGACCCAATCACCCTAAACAAGATTTGAAAATAAAATAGCCTAACTCACTAAATAAATAGTGAGTGACTCAGCGATAAAGAAATCGGTGAGTGTTGTTGATGCTATTTACTTACCGATACGGTGTCGATGAGTAAAATATATGAGCTACAAACAACACCGGTGACACCGAGATTTTGACAAATGTCTCGTTGATCCCGAAGACGCTATCTCTACATACAAAGTGAAAAATATGGGTGGGAACTTCCAGAGAAGAAGTCAAACAAGTACAAGACTTTACCAAGAAGTGAGAACATTGTTATGACTCATTCAAAAGTGGTTGGTGCTTTTCAAAAGTAGAAGAAGATGGACCACATGAGGGACCACATGTCACCTACCACCACAAGTCTTTGTATCTTTTGTTCATATAAATGTCTGTAATTGTAATAGATAGGTATGCATTCCTAAATAAACACAATACATAGTATTAGTTGATAGGATAATCCTCTCATGGAAACACAAGCATAGCTTGGATCAATAAGAGTTTATTTGTCATTCAATGGGGATAATATACCGAAATTATCCCCGTAAAAAGTTGAGGATGTTATCATGTAGTCTAGTTGGTATTGAAAAATATTGTAGCTATTGTTCTTTATTATTAATGAAGTTGTTCTTTATTTTATCAAGATTTTCTCAACTTTTTGGACCAATAGTACTACTCAGAGAGTTTAACCATGATTGACTCAACTAATGATGATCAAAACACTTCGTACTTTGAGTCAGATCCTAAGGAATTACACCAGCTAATGCTGCAAAATGCCTTTCTAATGGAATGCAACATTGAGCCCTATCAACTACTTCACTCTCACCTCTTACAGCTTTTATCCACAACTATGGATCGAACATGTAGTGCTCTTTTCCGTCAGGACTTGTCTACATTGACAAGAACCTTGCTGCTGAACTTAGAACAATTGAAGCTTCAACTTACCAAAAATAAGGTATTAAAGGATGACTCTAATGATGCACTTCAGGTAATCCACAACCAATTCCAGCCATTCATCAATGGAGAATATTCCGCAGACTTTGATTAACACTTGACTGGAATTTCTTTCAAGAAACATACTGGAATGGAAATTCAAGAGTTCATCAATACGTTTATCCAACTGATGGATAATGTGGTAAAGTACATTGAGGAAGCTGCTCAAGAGGATGATAACGTGAATGAGTGTCAGGTGCAATTAAGAGATTGTTGTGATAAGTCGGGTAATGTTTCAGTTGAAAGGTCGGGTGTTCTTTGAATCTGAGTATCGATACAACAAAGAATGATGTAACGGTTGCTCGGTAACTCTGTCACATTTGATGTGGATGCACATGTCGACCGGTAAATGAACAGGTGTCATTTGATGAGGTACCCTTAACTGCTCAACGTAATGCATCTCGTAATGTACCCACACCAGCTCGATTTTAAAATTTGAACATGATTCTGATGAATGTTCCTTGGTTGAGACTGAGTCTATAAGTTTTAAAACTTATGATATGGTTTATAAAAAGGCTTTTGATGAACTTTCTAACAAATACTCAACTCTTGAAAAACATTGCATTTCCTTAGAAATTGCAATACAACAAACGGAAGAAAGTTTTCTTGCTACAAAAGCTTGCACAAATCCGGAATTCCCAGAATTTCGAGAATTTTTTGAAATTAACCAATTAAAAACTCAGCTTCAAGACAAAGACTCAACCATTTGTAATCTGAAAAAACAAATATTAGACCTGCATGTGAATATTAAAATGGGAGTGAACAACATTAACAATGAATTTAGTGATGCGATTAAATCTAGGAATGATGAATTGGTCCTATGTGTAGCCAAGCTGTTGAGGGAAAATGAATCCTTGAGGAAGAACTCATTAGAAAATAAGTCCAAACAGATAGATCAAACCAACTCCATGTTGGCTGACATTGATGCCCTCAAAGCCCAAATTCAGGATAAGAGCTTCACTATCGTTGCTTTAAAAAATGAGCTTAGGAAAAATATGGGAAATATAGTGAACACTAAGTCTGCAAAACCATCAACCTTGGGGAAGCCAACCCTACATAATACCACAGAACGACATGTAATTAGGCAGCCCAATGCATTTAAGACAAAAAGGTTTAAAACATCAAAATCAAGGCTTGCCTCCCAAGTTAATGAGAATACTGTTTTGTCAAAACCAGTCACTGCACTAATTCATTCCGTTAAGACAAAGAACATTACTCAGGATAATGCTCAAAACTCTAAGATTAGAAAAGTACCAAGATCATCTAGTGCACTTAAGAAGAATCAAACTCCTGACCATTTCCCTAAGAAACCAGTTAATAGCAAGATGTCTAAAATCAAGAATAAGGAAATGGACAAATCTTGTACTGTGACTAAGATTCTTCACCCTAATTGCTCTAGTATTAGATGGATGCCTACTGGTAGAAGGTTTATGAACATTGAATCTACATGGAATCACACCTCTAGCTCCTGTCTTAAGTGGATGCCTACAAGAAAAATCTTTAAGAAAGTTGGATTCAATTGGATTCCAACCAGAACACTGGCTACTAATGACATCTCGAAGCCTGACTATAATTCACCCTATGAACAGGAGATAACTGCTACTAACCCTTCCAAATGTCATTCCACATATGCTATTAGTGCATATACTCCTCAGTCTTTTTCAGGTACAATGCTCAATTCAATCATGAACATCATGACCTGGTTTCCAACAGAACTAAAGACTGCTCACTCAGGAATCATAGCTTGTCAGAATTGACGTACCTCGTACTTTGACTCCTGATCACTTCTACTCAGGACTTGTTCTCATTAATCCTTGTACAAATTAATCTACATTTTCTTATACTCAAAAAAAATATAAAAAAAAAATTAAGATGATCATTGATAACATCTACGGACCTAGAAATATCATTTAACAATCGCACGGGGCTTTACATGAAGTTCGAACAGATTCTTTCAATTTTTTATTATTATTACTACTTGTCCTAATATTCACATACTTAAGTCGACTAAGATTCACGGCAAGGAATTGATTCAATCAATGATCACTTTCTCACTAGTATCATTGATTGAGGGGGAGAATGGTATCTATCTGTTTATCAATAAGCTTTTTTATGTGATTCTTGCTTGAGGGGGAATACTTATGTTCCTTTATGTGTATGCCCGTGTCAGTTATCCTGCTTGTGTGTCTTGGTTGTTGCATGCTACTTGGAGTGATTTAAGTTGAATAATTTTATATATATTGAACTGATGTGTTTGTCTTTTAAGTTATGCAATTTGATAAGTCTCTTCATGTATGCGAGTTGCCTTACCTGTTTAAACATACGAGTTGTTAGTATAGGGACTTAACTTGATGCATGCGAGTTGATAAATCTCTTGACACATGCGAGTTGCTTTACCTGTTTAAACATGCGAGTTGTTAGTTGAGGGACTTAAAGTGTTAAATTTTTAAACTTATTTGTTTAAGTAAAAGCGTGTTGACAACGAGTCAAAACACTTGTTATTTTGGTCAAACTTTTCCACATCATTCTCTCTCAAGATTCTTCGAAGCGAGTTGTCTTTTGGGTAATCGTGTGGTAGGACTCATGACATTGCATTACTTAATTGTGTTATAATTTCTCTGTTGGAATCACTTCTAAACTATATTTCAAGTGTTAGTGATTCATATGTAATAGTTAGCTTAATATGGCTTTTATGTTAGTTATCAAGGCTAAGCTTATGTAGAAAGCCCATAAGCCTAGGCCAAGCCCAATAAGTAAAAGGATGGGAACTTGGAGTGTTGCCCTAGTTCCCTCCTATAAATACCTCTTGTAAACCCTCACTTGAGGGTTGGTTGTTCAATTCATTTCATTTACGCATAACTCTTCTTACATATCATACGCATAGTGTTTTGTATTGTTCAACCGATCCTTTCTCTTCTCTATTTCTTATATTGATGCTTGTGTTACTAATATGGTGACCTAACGATGGTATCATTCGCCAAATAGTTGAGTGAACATATTTTGTTTTTGAAGTAAGTTTTGGTCTTCACAGCGTAACATACGGTTCTAAACTTGGTCACGCTTAAAAATCATTTTTACACTTTTCAATCCAAGATTCTTGTACTTTCAACGTTTTAAGGTGTTAAAATATCTGCTTTTGGCAAAAGTTTCAAACTTCTGGCGTAGATCATTGTTTTTAAGCTTGGTTTTATCGTGGGTGTATATCTACACATAAGGTGTTTAGAAGTTTTGGATCATCAAGTTTCACATTTTTGTGTTATTTTGGTGATATTGAAGCTATTTCATCACAAAAATTTGGTTTGGAAACATCAGTTGGCAGAAATCATTTTTGGCTATCTTTTACGCGTAAGAAAACCCTAATCTTACACGTAACTCATCCTTGGTTTGATCTTCAGTTTTTGTGGTTTACTCAGTGTTTTCTTGCTTGGATAAGCCTGAAAATACTTCGACTTTGGATATCCTTTACACTGTGATAGTGTAAAAGATCTTTTGGGCAAAACCCTAATTTTACGCATAAGCTTAAGTTTACGCGTAGAACTCTTTACGCATAAGATTACTCTTACGCCTAAGCCTTGTCTTACGCATAAGCTAATCCCACGCATAAGTTTTCTCGTCTAACTTTACATTTACGTGTAACCTTAGTGTTTCTCATATCTTACGCGTAAGCTAATCCTACGGGTAACTATTTACATTCACGCGTAAGTTTGGTGTTTTACGCCTAAGTGTTACCTTGCCTTTACGTGATTTCTCGCCTAAGGATACTTCATCAACATCGTTTCACTTTCGACTACAAAGATCCATTTAACAACACAAGTTTTCAACATGTCACAACCACCATACTCTAACTATTTTCCTTACACTTATCATCAACAACAACAACTAAGTCCACAACATCAACAATTTAATCATCAACAACAAATTTATCAACAACAATTTAATCAACAACATACTCCACAACTTGGAGCAATTCCACCACCACAAATGGTTCAACCACCACCTAGTCTTCAAGTACAACCTTACACAAACTTCTACAATCAACATCCATCCAGGAGTACTATGAAGGAACCAACATGGTTTGGCAAGATGTGTGAAGCCTTAAGTAGCCAACAATCAATTCATGAAGTGGCTCACTTGATAGACCTCAATGCTCACTCCCGGTAATTATGATCAATGGGTGATAAGGTTCTTTAGGTTTTGTGATCTAAAGAAGCTACATGGAAAGTTCTTAAAGAAGGTCATTATGGAAGGTCCATTTCGGATGCCTCATCGTTATTACACCCGCAGATCGGATGCTAATCCACCAAGAGATCTTGTCACCAACATTGCAACTATCTCGGACCTCGCGGTGATGAACTTCTACACTTTGAAGCCGATAAACTAGCAATGCAATACATCCTTTTGGGACTACCCAATCCGATCCTTCAAGTGTTGATGCTCAAAAGCGGCTAAAGCAATGTGGGAACATATTCATCTTCTAATGGAAGGCACATCACTCAATCGAGGAAGACATGGAATCCAAAATCTACTTGGCTTATGAACACTTCATGATTGAACGGGAGAGACATTAGAGTCATATCATCATCGCTTTTCGGACATCATTAATGATTTGGACAAACACAACATCATCATGCCACAATTCTTTGTCAACACTAAGTTCCTAAGTATTCTTGGTCCGGAATGGGAGAAGTATGTCATTTTTCTCCGTCAAGCTAAGAATCTTCATCATGCTACATACGGCTTGTTGTACGACTATCTGAAGCCTCACCAAAAAGAAGTTGACAAAGAAAGGACTATTCGTGGACTCCCGCCTTCACAGTCACTTCCAGACAATCAACAACTTTGTTTGTGGGCTCAAACTAATCTTCCTCCTCACACAGCTCCTCAACCCGCTCCTCAACCAACTGCAACCATCACACCATATGATCAGTCACAACAACAACCTCAACAAACTCAATTGGTTCCATACAACAACAACAATGCTCAAGCACTTTCGGTGAAGGCGATGAGGACTCTGCTGCTTCGATAAATTGCAACATAGATTTGTGATGATTGCTAAAGCCTTGATCGGTATACAAACAAATCCAACAATCGCATTCGTTCCTCATCCAACACAAGGAATCAAGCTATTGTGAACAATGGACGCGTTGAAGTTCGAACCGTGGTTATGGTCGTCGGATGGGAGGTGGTCAAGGGTTTAATGCTATTGGAAGGAATAACATGGGTGCTCCGCAACAACAAAGGGTCAAGTGGTTGAGCGGTGAATGCTCGAGAATGGGGTTAATGGTCTTCGTTGTTATAAGCGCAATGAGAAGGGTCACTGGCTAATGCATGTCCTAAGCCGAGGACAAGAGCGGTGCTTATCACAAAAGGCGTTGCTCTTGGCTCTTAAGGATGAAGTGGTGGAACTCTTACCAACAAGGAGCGAGCTTTATGGCGGATCTGATTCGATGATGATATGGAGGACTTGCGAGGCTAATGCGGTAGTGATGTTGATGGCACAAATGCAAGCTCTACACATGAGTGACACAGGCCCGGTGTATGACGCGATGGCTTGTCTCGTCTACCGGAACAAAATATACTCATCCACGATCGATATCTCCGCCAATTTCTCCATCCGACAAGGATCGAGTGTTCAACATGAGCCATCCACATCTCATTCGATGATTATCAAATAGATCCCGTAGTTATATTTGACGATCAAGATAACCTTTTGGTTAATATTGATAATCAAGTTGACTCGTGGTTATACTTGAGGATCTAAATAATGATCATGATGAGACTCACGTTGAACAAAATGAGCTTCGTCTAATAGAAATTGAGCTCGACCTTAATTAAAGACCAACACTCTCGTTTGGAAATTTGCGAAATTAAAGAGAAAAATGCTTTATTAATTAGGGATAATGAATGCTTAATTCGACAAATCAATTTTTAAAACTCAAGAAAAGCGTGAAAAAGGTTTTGAAGTCGCTTTGCTAAATCTCATCGAAATGAAAAATCATTAGAGCGACGGATCGTGATCTAGCCGCTTCTAAGAATGCTTTGTTGTCTCAAATAGAACAACTAAAACATGAACATAAACAACAACTTAACGCTCTTACTTTGGAAACTCAAAAGCCAAGGTGAGTTGTTAACTTGTCAAAATAGTTCTCTCGAGTACAAACAGCATTCCACGAAACAAATAGATAACTATCTTGAAGAAATTGTCGACTTACAACACAAAATCAAAGAGTTTGAAATGTTGTTTATAAACATGGTGAGTCAATCACAACTATTCAAAAGTTTACTTTTAAACCAAATCCAAATGGATATGGACCAATTCTTGCCGATTACAAACCTAAGTTTTCAAGCGAGCATTCAAACCAAATCACGAAGTTCTGATGCGAGAACATAGAATTGATGATTCAATTATGGTATTGTTGAATATAATCGTATGGAGGAATTAGATGCGGATGGCGAGAGTCGGTCAAAATGGAAAATGTCGTTTATAACAAACCATTTAACTATTCAAAAGCGTAACTTTTGTCACACAACAAGATACCTCTAACAAACCTTTTGTTATCACACGGTTTAAAGTTAGTCCCAAACACAATGGTGCACAAATTAATGGTCCTTTACCTTCACTTAGTGAAGTTAAAACAAAAGCGAAAGTTGTCGCGTTATAAAATACTTTGACACTTTCTTATCGACCTCAAAATTTTGGAGCGTGAGATTGAATTTCATTACGAAATAAAAGTTGAACATTTTCAATCGCCAATGGCGCGAGAACAAAGAGACATTCTTGAAAAGACTTTTACCCCATGTCAAAATTTGAAAACTTGTGCACTATATTGGGAAAGGATTTTCACAAGGAACTCGGTCTCATGAAAGCAGTTTTGAGAAAGCGAAACATCGATTTCAAATACTAAGCGTAAAAGAAATTGTTGAGAAAAGATGTTGATCGACTCTTGGAAGATGTTATACGTCTTGATATCAATAATCTTGTTGTATTACAATATGTTGCATATGCATCGATCATATCTCTGCTTGATTCATTGATTGATTGATATTGTTGTGAATATTGATAATGTGCATCATATAGAGTCTTTAAAACCTGAAAATGAACGACTGTTAAACGAACTTTCAAATTCAAAACGTCGTCTTCAATGGTGTCAAAAACATTGTCAAAATCGTGAACTTGCTTTGCAAAACAAAATCCACCAGTTGAAATAAAAAACGTTTAATCCTAAAATTGAGCAACTGGATGATCAAAACGTGTCTTTGAAATGTCAAATCTCAAAATATGAACAAGAACTTGCAAAAGTTAAAAAAGAATATGGTGTCATATTTGATTTACTCAAACAGACTCGTAATGAAGCATCAAACGAACTTGATCATTATCTTGCACACACTAAAGAAGTCATGAATTTTTAAAATCTTAGTTCTAAAATCAAGATTTGGTGCACACTATCATTAAGTTAAGGAAATGTTAGAAAAGTATGAACAAGTTCAGCCTAGCATCATTAAGAAAATTGCACCTATAACACTTAGCAAACGTGAACCCAGTTACCTCGACAAAACAAAAGATACTAATGTGCTTCCCTCATTGAACAGAATAGTTGCCTCTTTTCCAAGCGTCGCACTTCATAGCCTAGGAGCAATACAAGGAAGAATCGGAAGTTGCGACCTAAGAAAAGATCAATAAAGAATTTGAAGTGGAAGAACACCCTAGGACTTTGAATAAGACTCAAGTTGCACCCACTTTAGATATTGCGTCGACAAATGTAATGGAAAAAGTGTTGTAACGAATGCTAAACCTTTAAGTACTTTTGATATTGATCGATGCTTCTTGTGTTATTTGTCGTAAAAGTATGCTTTCGATTGTCATGACAAATGTGTTGCTAGAGCTATCTTGTCTCGTTTAAGGAATCCTAAGAATCGAATACCTCTAGGCCCACTAATGCTTCTAAGTACGTGCTTGGTAAACCGCTCTCCTTAGATTCTAAAGCATTGATGTCCTTGTAGTTCGATATCACCTCAAGGAATGTAGTACCACCTAGTGCATTCACTAAGACTAAAGCTAAGACTAGTTGGAGATGGCGAAATGGATACATAATACACTAGGATTTAAATGGATGCCTAAAGTCATTGATGTGTATAATTCTACTATAAGCGCTTGAAACCCTCTAACACTTGGGTTCCACATCTACTTCTATTCCATCTGTGTAAATCGTGTGTAATGCGGTGATCTGAGATAATCCTTTGAATTGTTGATAGCGGATGTTCCCGACACATGACAGCAATCTTAAGCTGTTATCAAACTTTATTGCAAAGTTCATTGGCCTTTGTCGATTAGGAATGATCACCGCAGACTATCATGGGCGACGGAGATTATATCAATGGCAATATCAAAATTAGCGGGGTTTACTATGTGGAAGGCCTCGGTCACAATCTCTTTTCGGTCGGTCAATTACGTGATGGAGATTTGGAAGTTGCTTTCGGGAGAAAACTTGTTTCATTCGTGATCTACAAGGAAGCGATCTAATGTCAGCTCTCGCAATTCTAGTCTATACACAATCTCAATGCAAGACATGGTTGCTTCATCTCCCATCATCTAATTTCAAAGGCAACATCAACAAAATCCGGCTATGGCACCGTCGTCTCTCACATTTAAACTTTCAAACCATCACCAACCTTGCTCGACACAAACTTGTTGAAGGTCTCCCGAGATTCGATATTCCAAAGATCACCTATGCTCGACTTGTGAACAAGGGAAAAGCACTCGTGCTCATTTTCCTTCAAAGGTGGAACACGACTCTCAACATGTGCTTCACCTTCTTCACATGGATTTGTGTGGCCCGATCGCGAGCAAACGATTAATGGCAAACGCTACATCTTGGTAATTGTCGATGACTACTCACGATGGACTTGGGTCTACTTTCTTCAAGTAAAGATCAAGCTCCTGAGATGATCATCACCTTTCTCACAAAATTCAAGTTCACTCTGGAACACCGTCCGCCAAATCGAGCAGACAAAGGAACCGAATTTGTAAACCAAACTCTTCGAGAATTTTATGAGAAAGTGGGAATTGAGCATCGAGACATCTATTGCACGTACACGAACAAAGCGGAGTTGTTGAAAGGCGAAACCGTGCGTTAGTGGGCTGCAAGAACAATGTTAATCAATGCTAAACTTCAGTTACTTGTGGGCGTGTCGTATCAGCGCATGCTATACTCAAAATCGTTCAATGATTACTAAGCGCCACAACAAAACACCTTTTGAGCTTATCCACAACCATAAACCGAATCTCAAACACTTTCATGTATTTGGATCCCTTTGCTACCCAAATAATGATCGTGATGACTTTGGAAAGCTCAAAGCCAAAGGCGACATTGGAGTCTTTATAGGATATTGTGAAAATTCTAAGGGTTTCGGATGCGGAATCGTCGTACAAAGCGGGTTATGGAAACAATTCATGCTAATTTTGATGAACTTACGAAATGGCCACGAGCATATGACTTGGAACCCGGTCACAACCGTTTAAACTTCCTCAAACCCCATCATCGGTGAACTAAGCCCCACTTACTCGTCAACAAATGGAAACGCTATTTGCTCCATTTTTAGTGATGACATTGATGAGCGTGCTCGGTGTATCCGTTGTTTCATTGCTCAACCTAATCATACTCTTATACGATACACTGCTACAACAACTCTTTGAAGAAGCACCACCGATTGACTCTACAACAACAATTGAACAAAGCTGCTTCCAACGACGCGAACCACCACCGATGTTCTTAATGAAGTACCCCGCTGCAGATTTTGATCCAATCGTTCTTTAACCCGTTTGCCAATGAAGGCGATGCACGATGTCGCGGAATCATCAACAAACCATTTGAATCCTAAAATCGCACAATGTATACCAACATCAACCCTTTACACATCGTTGGACAAAAGACCATCCTCAGAGAATATTATTGGCAACCCGAATCAACGGTCGTTACAAGACAACGTCTTCACACGGATAGTGAACATTGCATTTATGCTCTCGCGTCTCGCTAATCGAGCCTAAAAACATTAAAGACGCAATGACAAAAGACAAGCGGATTGAATCCATGCAAGAAGAACTCAACCAATTCAAGCGTCTTGAAGTATGGGGCGGTTGAAAGACCAACGAGTCTCGTCATTGGTCTCAAATGGATTTGGAAGAACAAATTGGATCTTTGAAGGAATGTAATCGAAACAAGTCACGTCTGGTGGCTAAGGGTTATAAACGGGAAGAGGTATTGACTTTAAAGAATCATTCGCTCGGTTGCTCGTCTTGAGGCCGTTCGGATCTTTCTCGCATTCGCGGCTCATATGAATATAACGGTCTTTCGGATGGACGTCAAAGCGCTTTTACGAATGGGCAGCTGAAAAGCAGTTTATGTCGACCACCGGAAGGATTCGTTGATCCGAGTTCCCGAACCATGTCTACAAAGCGAACAAAGCTCGTATGGTCTCAAACAAGCTCCTCGGGCGTGGTACGATAAGTTATCATCCTTCCTCATTTCCAATAAATTCACCAAAGGTTGGTCGATCCTACACTTTTCATACAATATAACGGGCTCACATCTTAATCGTTCAAATCTATGTGGATGACATCATTTTGGGTCAACACATTTAAAATACTCAAATGCTTTTGCAAAATTAATGACAAAACATTTTGAAATGTCAATGATGGGTGAACTCACATTCTTTCTAGGAATGCAAGTACATCAATCACCCGTGGTATTTTCTTGAGTCGGTCCAAATATGCCCTTGAATTGTTAAACAAATTTGGAATGCAAAGCGTGACACCTATGCCACACCAATGGCTCATACCAAGAAGCTAGATCTTTGACTTACATGGGAAATTGGTGGACCCTACCAAATACCGTAGTATTATTGGGTCTCTCATGTATCTAACGACTAGCAGGTCGATATTGTTTTTGGTGTATATCTTTGCTCCGTTATCGATCGAGGCCAAGCTGAAACCCACCTCTCGAGGCTAAAGAATCCTCCAATACATCAAGGGAACCATTAACTTGGGGATCGATATTGAAATATTCGGTTTTGAACTAATAGCATTTTAGGATGTTGATCACGCAGGATGCTTAGATTCACGGAAAAGTACTTGAGAGCATTACAATTTCTTGGTGATAAGCGGTGTCATGGAAATCGAAGAAGCGAGGATTGTACATCGTTCTCCTCAATGAAGTAGAATATGTAGCCATGTCGGCGTGTTATGCTCAAGTCATTTGGATGAGAACACAACTCAAAGACTATGGTTACGTGTTTGACAAACTCCCGATGTCTTGCGACAATCGAAGTGCTATTGCGATCTCGTGCAACTCGGTACAACATTGAAATCAAAGCACATCGATCTTGATATCATTTCATCAAGGACCACGTGGAGCAGTCTTGTTGAATTATATTTAGTGGGTGCAGAATACCAATTGTCGGATCTCCTCACCAAAGCCTTAGCTCTGCTAGGTTTAATGAGTTGGTCCACGGATTGGTATGCGGTGTTTGACTCAAGAGGAATTGGATGAACTCTTAAAACATTCTTAAAACCGATCAAACACCAAAACCTCTTTTGTAAATATTTTTCAAAAACAAAATACAAAAATATAAAATCTGATAAAACAACAAAAATATTCTTCTATCTATATTTCTTTTAACATGGCACGTACAATTCTTCCGTCAACACTTAAATCTTTCAAAATTCATTATTTTCTCGATCAAGTGTTGAGGGGGAGAAAACAAATATTTTTCGGTTTCATAAATAACCTTGTACTTGCATGTTACCATATCCCGGTTGTTTCTTTAAATGGTGGTTACATTTCTGGTTTACTGACACTCCTCGGACTAAAATTCATAAAACTTCATTATTTATTAAGTCAAGGGGGAGTGTTATCAAGATTCTTTCAAAATATCATTCGTTTGATAACCAAAATGGAAGTTATGGGTATTGGTTGTAAATGGTTAATGTGGAGGGACTAAAACTGTCAAAAATTCAAAATTTTTAAACAAAATATCTCTTCCACATTAACTCTTCTCATTTATTACTCAACAACCCAAATCTTACGCCTAAAAATCAATATACAAATCCGAGTTCTTGATCATCAATTTGTAAGTGGTTTCTCAATCTTCAAGTGTTTACAAACAATGGTTTTAAATCTTTCATAAATCCAGCGGTTAAAGCGTGAGATTGATTGATTTTTGTGTTCTACGATAAGCGTATGAACACGTGTCGAATTTGAGTGTTTTGGTTAAAATGGTTATGTCAAAGCGTTTAGTTAATCACTATGATTCCATTTTTATCATCAATACTCACCCAGAAATACGAATTGTTTGATTTTGAATATTAGGGTTCATGCGTCAGTTTGGGGGTTTTCAAATGTGAACGTTTTTGGTTAAAAAGATTGTTGTGTGATGTTGTATTCATGATGAATTGATCATATCCATGTTTAGAATCAACCCAGAAACACTAATTGCTAGTTAATTAGAAATTAGGGTTTATGTTCTTGATATTTGGGTATTTTTGATTCGTTAAAGTTTGATGTTAAAACTTGGATAGAACAACTCACTTGGCTTCTTAGAATTACCATAACAAGTTTTGTGCATTTCCTATGGCTAGAATTCTTAGTCGTAATTCCTAGGGTTTAGGCTTACGCTTAAGACTTCCTACGCATAGCTGTTTGATGAGTATTCATGATTTATTACGAAAATAAGCGAATGTATGTGTTAAATATTGGTGCTATGATACAATTATTCCGGGTTTTTCTGGCGTGAAAATTCGAATCAAGGGTATTTGCCATCTACGCATAAGGATCACCTTACGCGTAGCATGTTATCGTAAGAGAAATCTTCACGGCGTAACTTTCGCGTAAGGTTCTACATAAGGGACTACGCATATCACGTGAAGGATATGCGTGTGATGACCTCTACGCATAAGGTTGACTCTTAAGAGTAAGCCTTACGCGTAAGGTTCCATATACGCTTATGCTTAAGCTCTACGCATAAGGTCCTCTTTTCCTACGCGTAAGACAAGAGCCTACGCATAAGCTTACGTTTACACGTATGATCACTCCTGTTTACGCATAAGCTTACCATTTCTACGCCTAAGCCTAGTTTAACCTTAGTTATGAATTGTTACGCGTGCAAACTTGTAAATAAATAAATCATAACGCCACGAAACCAATAATGTCACTAATAAGCATAATCGTTTAATAAGTTGTGAAAAATAAGTGTAAACATGGACTTTAAAACTTAAAGTTAATCAACTCACGAAACTTATCACGACGTCATTGGACTATTGGACAAACAAGTGACATTGGACTCGTAACAATCATCGACATATCACATTCAATAATTAGACAATAAAACCATCATTGACTAACATAATGTCTTTCGATATGTTGGTTCTTTTGGCTAAATATCTTTCGATCATGACATGGAAGCTCAAATGCGAATGTGGATGCACCAAATGTTCTCACCGTTCTTGATATCTTCCCTAATGGCTATCCGATGAAGATTGGAAAGAACAACCTTCGTGTTGATTTTGATACTCTCACCGCTCGGAATCCTCTTGTTTAATTGTTGTGGATATTACGAAGAATCGTCCCTATCGAACATGCTCACCAATTACGCTCTGATGCACGAGATCTATACTCACCAAGTGCGGAATACAATGCAAAGATCAAAGGACAAAATCTTTGTGTGATGGCTCGATGACAAACAAGTCACCATCACACCCTGCGAGACTTAAGGGCTATTCTTCTCATCCCCGTCATCGAACCAGCGAATACAATGCCGCACCAAGCTGAAGAGGCATTACGCAATTCATGATCGACATTGGTTATGGCGAAGATCTGAGGAGTAATCACTAAGCATTCATCGTGGATCTTAAGAATATTCCTCGACCATGGAGAACTCTACATCATCATCACCAAATCATTTACGGGCGTGATAGTGGCTATGAGCATCCCAAGCTCATGGGCTGCAGATCTTTTGGGCTTTGATCAACAATAAACACATTGAAGTTGAAGCTACGATATGGGACGACATGATGTCATTTCTTAAAAAGCTTGGCACCAAAATCCGTATGTCGGATATACCAAGCTGTTGATCCAACGAGCCCTAGGGTATAATC